>PVLC010009793.1:0-53259 GCA_004027655.1 Graphiurus murinus
TAGATGTAGCTCATAGGTAGAATACTCCTGGCTTCCATTCCCAGTACTGAAAAAAAGAAAGAAGGAAGAAAAAACAAAACACTTCTGTACATAGGGGGCTAGTAGAGGAATTTGATGTGCTAAATAAATGTAACATTGAAAGAATTTAAATTGGAGACAGGTTTACAGCCATGACTTGAGGTTTTGCTGGAGAGGCTCTGGGGTTCTGTAGCATGTGTCATGAGATGTCATGTGTGATGGTTAATTTTTTTTTTTCAGTACTGGGGATTGAACCCAGGGGCATTCTACCTCCGAGCTACACCCCCAGTCCTATTTTTTATTCCTTATTTTGAAACAGGATCTCACTAAGTTGCAGAGGGCCTCACTAAATAGTTGAGGCTGGTCGTGAACCTGGATCTGCCAGTCTTAGCCTCCCAAGTACTGGGATTACAAGCATGCGCCACCAGGCCAGCTGTGATGGTTAAATTTGAGGTGTCGATTTTTTACTGGGCTAAGGACTACTTGTAAAACCGATAAAGCATTACTCCTGGGTATTTGAAAGGTTGATTCGGGAGGAGATTGGAGTCAGTGGACTAAGTGAGGAAGATTGGCCCTCTGTATGGACACCATTCAATCAGCTGGAGGCCCAAATAAAACAAAAAGTCACATTCATTCTCCTCTTCTCTTCTCTTCTCTTCTCTTCTCTTCTCTTCTCTTCTCTTCTCTTCTCTTCTCTTCTCTCTTCTCTTCTCTTCTCTTCTCTCTTCTCTCTTTCTCCTTCTCTTCTTATTGTTGGAATACACTCATCTTCTCCTGCCTCTGGATACTGGAACTCCAGGCCTCCAGCTTACAGATAACTTATCATGGGACTTCTTGATCTCCATCAACATGTAAGCCAATTCCCCTAAGTTCCTAATCCCTTCTCACTCTCTTTCTCTCTATATATGTATTTATTCATGGTGCACACATCCCAGAAGTAGATTTGAGAGAGAGAAAGAGAGAGAGAGAGAGAGAGAGAGAGAGAGAGAGAGAGAGAGAGAGAGAGAGAGAGAGAGTCTTTTCATTCTGTCTGTATCTTTTGGATCTGTCTCTCTAGAGACTCTAATATACTGTGGACTGGCCTTTTGTTCAGGAGCCCTAAACTATCCACCTGCCAACTAATTGCCATCCAGAGACCCAATCATCTCAGGTGTGCAGTTTTTTTCATAGGTAGGAAGATGATTCCTTCTAATCTGCTTCCATTGTCGCATTTAATTAATAATAATGCTTCTTTTCACTCTCAAAAGTGCCCCAATTTAGATGACAATTTTTATGATCACCTTATCATTAGTTCAATTAAGTCTTGAGCTGAAGAATTATTAGACCTGCTATTTTATGTCATTTAATGTCATCAGATTCGCCCTCTCAAAATCCAATCCATTATTTAATCACTTTCACTAATATATACACATATGTTACTTCACTGCCTGCCTATAGTCCTCTAATGTCAACTTACCAGCTATAAGAGAATGTCCAAAAAGGTCAAGGCCAATTGGATCTCATTTTGGCCCTTCAGACTTATCTGACACTTCCTCTTGACATGGCATTCTGACTGCCCATACTCCCTCCAGCATTTTGTTCAATAACATTGACCATTGTGTTAGAACCTTCAATGTCCTCCTGTTCATCTTCATCTGCTTTTTGAACATGTCTTCATTGTCATCTTCTCTTTAAAGAATCTTTGATTTTTCCCTGACATCAGTTACTACTGTGTGTGCGTGTGTGTGTATGTGCACGCGCTCTATTCTGTGCACACTTCTATTACGGTCGTTCCCATCCTATAATTGCTGGTTCCTTTGTGCTATTAATATTACTATAATGACATTATTATCTTTGTATTATTAATGCTTTCATTATCTGCTACTTAGTGGATATTTGATAGAGATTTGCTGACAGTTGATAAATAAGCACCATAAAGCCTATTTAAACCTGAATTGGAGCCAGGTATGGTGGGACAAACCTGTAATACCAGCCATTCAGGAAACTGAGTCAGGAGGGCTGTGTGTTTGATACCAGTATGGGATGAGAGTCTGTATCTAAATAAAAATGTTTTTAAAAGAGCTGGGAATGTAGCTCAGAAGTAGAGTGCTTGCCTACCATGTATGAGACCCTTGATTCAATCCCTAAACACACACATACACACACACCCACACACACACACAGAGTCAGAACTGGTGATATTTTTGATAATCAATGGGAATTTACTAAGTGCCTACCGTGTGGCAGGCATATACCTTTTGCTCTGTAACAATGGCAATGAGGTTAAGAATATACTACCCCATAATATTTGTGAAAACAGCAGAAGCAGAAGGTCGTTTTCATCTTCCCCTTGCCCTTCTCCCTGGGAGCAGGTCATAGGGTCCTCATTAGAGAGGTACATCCCCCATATTCAAAGAAAAAGACACCCTTAGCTCTGAAGACACTAGGACAGAGAATCTGAAACAACAGGCCTTGCTGAGCTCCTTCAGTGTATTCCCATTGATCACAGCCTTTCTGAGCAATCATACTTCTCCACAGCTCTCTGCTTCTTCATCAAACCTAGCAGTAAAAATACACTGTTAATAGTCACCTGTTTCATTGGGCATTCATTCCTTATGAAGGGTTCTGTAACACACACACACACACACACACACACACACACACACACACACAACTTAAAGAAATGGTATGTTAGTACTAGGGATTGAACTTGGGGTATTCTACCTCTGAACTACACCCAGCCCTTTTAAAAAATATTTACGTATTTATCTATTTTTTATTTAGAAATGGTCTTATGGTAGGTTCATTCCCATTCTACTGAGGATCCTCCACACTGTTTCCCAAAGTGGTTGCATCAATTTGTATTAGAGTTTCTACTTCTCCACATCCTTGCCAGCATTTGTTGTTGTTTGTGTTTTTAATGATTGCCATTCTAATTGGGGTTAGGTGAAATCTCATGGTAGTTTTGATTTGCATCTCTCTGACTGCTAATGATGTCGAGCATTTTTTCATACATTTATTTTCCATTGAAACAGGGTCTTGCTAAGTTGCTGAGACTGGCCTCAAACCTGTGATCCTCCTATCTCAGCCTCCCAAGTACTGGGATTACAGGCATAAGCCACCATGCCCAGCTTTTTAATCTGTCTATTGTACTAGGGACCTTAGCCAAGAACCTAGCAATAGATGAGGGAAGATATTCTTTTCCCTTACAGCAACATTCACAAGAAAGGGACTGTGATGTGATGTATAGTGAAAAGTCAGAATGCCTGTACTCATTTCCCAGTTGCTTTTTGTCTTTCCATGAGGTCAGGCAGGTACTGAGGAGCTCTCTTATATCTAAAGCAAGGGCTTGGGACTCTATAATTTCTAAGTTTTTCCACAATTATAAATCATCCATGGTCAAGATATCATACCAGAGTCTCCTGCCTCGTTGTCAATCAGCATTGACTTGGTCTCCTCATGCCTATATTATTTTCCTCCATATTTTAAAAATATCTTTAAAATCACAAAATCATGTATATTGGTAAAACATTTTGAACAATACTCATGAATTCGGCAGGAAGTGAAAGTCTCCCTACCCCATACACACAGTCTTTCCTGAGCTGAAATTATTGGTACTAATTCTCTAGATAGCCATTCAGATCTCTTTCTATATACACACAAGACACAAGCTCAAGCACACTCTCACTTCTTTCCTTCAGGACTAGATCATCAGTATTTTCCCCTGAGTTGTGTCAGTACCACATAAATGCCACAGCCTTTTCTATGATATCAGTATTTGCCAGTTTTAGTGGACCATCATATATATAAATATTTCCCTATATTTTGGTACCTATGATGCCAAGTAAGTTTTCTATCAGTGGTAACAAATTACCACAGACTTAGTGGCTTAATACAACATATATTTTTGGTACAGTCCCACAGGTCAGAAGCCTAACATCGTCTGAGATGCACTCCTTTCTGGAACCTCTAGAGGAGAATCTGGTTCCCTGTCTTTCTGCTTCTAGAAGCTGCCCACCTCCTTGACTTATACCTCTTTCTTTCTGCTTCAAATCTAGCAACCTGCTTTCTCCCTGAGCCAGCTTCAACTTCTGTGGTTATGTCACTCTAACTTCAGCAGCAAAGGTGCTCCACTTTTAAGAACTCATGTGATTATATTGGGTTTCCCTGGATAACCCAAATAATCTTTATATCTCAAGGTCTCTAAACTGTATCACATCGTAAAGTTCCTTTTGTCGTAGGTTGCAGGGATTAGATATGGACATTATTGAAGGCTCTTTTTCTACCTACCACAGTTTAAATATGTCAGTCTTACACATAATAAGGCAGTGAGCATCTCATATATATGTTCTTGCACAGTAAGGTGAGCATGCCCATAGAATACATTCCTTGAAGTCGATTACCCACTCAAAGAATGGGCATATTATCCAACTTTGAAAAATACTAAGAAATTTTTTCTTTTTAAGAAGCTTCTGCCTTGTTTTAAATGTCTTTCCTAAATTCATAATTGCTAGAAAATTATTGAGGCAAAATGCATAGTTCGTTGTGAAATAATCTAGAATAGTTTAAAATTGAAGCTCAACTAGGGTGGTGACACACACTTGTAATTCCAGTACTTGGGAGGCTGAGACAGGAGGTTTTTCGAAGACTCAAGGCTAGCCTCAGCAACTTAGCAAGACGATGTTTCAAGTTAAAAAATAAAATAGGGCTGGGGGTAGCTTGGATGTAGTGTGTCCCTGGGTTCAAACTCCAGTTCCCTCTCCCCCCCCCCGCAAAAAAAAATGCAAGCTCAACTATGGTTTATACAGTTATAAAAGGATGAAAATACAGTGGGGTTTATCAAAAGGTCCCTTTCACCTCTCTTTGGAAGCTTGATCACAGGAATTGTAGGGAAAATAAAATACTTCACACAATAGAAATAAACATTATGAACCTGTTCTTCAAAGTATTTGCTCTGACTTGAATAAACCTATATTTGAAGACCTAAGTTCAAGAAAAGCATATTATAATTCCCTAGGGCATAGTCACTCAGCTTACCTGACAGCCTCAAACTTTACCAGTCCTCCTACCATCAGTCCTCATTTCCACCATATATTTGGTGACTACACACACACACACACACACACACACACACACACACACACACACACGTGTGTATTCTCCCTTCCCCATCTCTCTCCTTCTCCATCTCCCTTATTTTTTTTGCTAAAGCAGTCAAACCTATCAGCCAGTCACCAATTTAAAACATGCTTTTAGGGCTAAGGGTGTAGCTAAGTGGAAAATCACTTGCCTACCATTCATGAGGCCCTGAGTTCAATCCCCAGCAGTGCAAAAAAAATAACAAAAAACTCAAATCCCAAGAGAGTTATGGATATTAGACCATGCCACTAAATTTGGAGTCTGATGTTACAAAAAGAGAAGAAGGTGACACCTCCCAGATGTATCTGTATTATGTAAGAGCCTTAAGAACAAATCTGTGCATGAAATAGATCAATCAGGCTGACTGAATACTCTTCAAATGTCTATTGTTTAAGTCTACTTTTTGAACCCACATTGGCCTGCTTTCTAAATGGAAATAAAAATGGTTTTAAACAAATAGGATCCAAGTAGGGCATGATGGCGCACACTTGTAATCCCAGTTTTTGGGAGGCTGAAACAGGAGAATCACAGGTTCAAAGTCAGCTTCAGCAACATATTGAGACCCTGTACAACTTAGTGAGATGCTGATTCCAAACAAAATATATATAATATATCATATGTCTTGGGGTATGTCTCAGAGGCAGAATGTCCCTGGATTCCATCCCCGGTACCACAAAAAAAAAAAAAAAAATAGGATTTAATGCAGGGTGTGGTGGCACATGCCTGTAATCCCAGTAGTTGGGAGGCTGAGATAGGAGGAGTGCAAAAACAGTCTCGGCAAGTAATGAGACTTTTATCAACCTAGTGAGACTCTGTATCCAAATCAAAATAAAATAAAATAGGGATTGGGGTATAGCTTGGAAGTAGAATGTCCCTGGGTTCAGTCCCCAGTACCACACACACACACACACAAAAATAGGATCTGTGTATGTTGTTATAAACTCTCTAAACTGAACATATTCACGTGAAAATTTATAGAAAGAAGATTATGCTGAGGATTAGCCTTACAGTGTGAGACAATTCCTGTCCTCTGTGTGCACTCTATTACTAATTATAATTTAAAATCCAGCTAACTAAAATGTACATAACATTTTACCATCTATGAAGTAATTTTTAATGCCTTATTTTATTTTAATCCTTATAACAGACTGAATCTTGAGTAGTATATTATAATCTCTTCCTGCATATGCTAAAGACCCCAAAAGGGCAAAGATCACATATATGGACTGGGGAAATGCATAACTTAAATGCAAATATATGCTGAAATAGCCATGACATTGGTGTGGCTTCTGAGGTCAAATCAAGCTGTAAATTGATGTGCGGTATCTGCCACGGGAATATGACTTTCTATGAATGTGCCAAGCCTTCAGAAGTCAATTTTGCATGCATTTATTTGGTAATATGAATTTCCAAGTTATGATGATAACAGCTCGAGCAAATTGATAAATATCCTGGAACTTAACTGCTAAAAGTCACATCTGAACACAATCCTGCCTCAAATTAACAAGTTGCTGTGAAGCTCAATAGAGCAGATGCTACTATTTCTGATATTCTACTCAGCTGAATGATAAAAAACTCATGAAGAAGAGAATATGATTCTTCTTAGTTGAGAGAACTGATTGATAATGAGTTATCAATTTTAAAAAACTGTATCATTCCAATATCCTAAAATATTTTCTCTCACTATCCCAAGTAGGATATGAAAGTTTAAAAAAAAAATCCAGTTAATCATAATGCTAGCTCTTATCAAGCATAAAGCTTTTTGTAAACAGCTGAATGCTCAACCAACTTTTCCATTTGCATCTTGAAATTGGTCATAGTGTAGTTGCTGGCAAAGAAAATTTAATAAAGTTTTTAAAATCTTAAGATAATAACAACTGCTACCATTAAATGAGTGTCTGCTACGGTCCAAATTACTTACATAGGTGATCTCCACCTCCACAATAACCTGAACTAAGGTACTTTTAGATCCTTTTTATTGGTGCATAAAGAGAGCTTCAGGGTCCTTAAGAAATTTGCCAGCATTCATAAGACTGGTCAGTTTTAAGGTTCTAAACCCAGGTGAATCTGAGCACCCTCCAATAAACCATGCTAGATCTTTGAATACAGCAGGACACAGAATGAAAGGGAGGCAAATAGACAAATATACCTAGAGAGTGGTTCTCCACCTTTTTTTTTTTTTTTTCTATGCAACATACCTGAGGGCCTTGATATACTTCTCCACAGCAGCAGAACAAGACTGAAGGGACAATCAAAAGAGACTTGAAGAGGCATGTTAGCAAGGTTGATAAACTATCAGTGCTTCTACATCCACTAATGCCAGCTTGAACACCCTACCACTATGTAGCAAGATGGTAGTCTTCACTGGTTAAATCTGCAAGTCTCCAAAGAGAAGCCATAGGGTATAAAAGGCCTTGAATTTGCCTCCCAAAAAAATGTTCTCGCATGTTTGTGTTAACACCACGCATACACACAACCACAACACTTCTCTTGCTTTGGAAATGTACAATGCATATGTGAAGGACTTATGAAAGAAATGTGCATATCTTGATTTAACTCTTCTTTCCCAGGTTCTGTTGGGTGGCCAGAAGATTCTCTGTTTATCCCCCTGAAATAACTGACAACCTCCAGCTGGTGTTCAGAGAAGCATGTGAACAGGATGTTCTCCAGAACCTCTCTAACTCACAGCTGCCATTGTGTCAGAGGTGAAGCCAGAACCACAGAAGTCCTTGGGGCTTCCCTGGGGTAATCACAGTCTCCCAGGTAACTGAGTATTCTTTGGGAAGTTAAGCAAGAAATGCCACAATCTAAGATCTAATCCTGTCACCTTTCTGATCAGTGAGGTAAGCCACAGCAACTGGAGTTCCCTGTCAGCTTAATTAGAGAAAGGGAAACACGATTACCAGGCATTACTGCAAGCCTCATGCAGACCAGTGGGCCCTGAGGGGCAGGCACAACAGCCCACCCCAGGGGAAAGTGCACTTCTGTCCTCTCCCAATTTCACTGAAAGCCTTAATTACACTGCTACTGTAGGGGGAAAT
The DNA here is from genome assembly GCA_004027655.1 of Graphiurus murinus. Lineage (NCBI taxonomy): Eukaryota > Metazoa > Chordata > Mammalia > Rodentia > Gliridae > Graphiurus > Graphiurus murinus. The sequence continues at coordinate 8,178 of PVLC010009793.1, forward strand.
TGTTTTATAAACGCCATTACAAACACAGCCTGATTGCAGAAATCTTTTCATCTAAAAACTAATTAAACCATTATTTCCTTTCAGATTACAATGGTAAGTGGAAGTTTTTCACTTATGAAAACAGTTACACAATCCTTCCTTATATTTAGAGTGCATCTCTTCCAAGAGTATCTACAGGCCAAAATGATTTTAGAGATTAGAAAAGCTGCGAAGAATACAATAGAAATTTAAAACACACACACACATTAGCATATTGCAGACAAAAGATACAATGAGATGTTTTTGCTAAAATGTGAAAATATAATGAGCTTATGAGTACAGGCTCGATCATTTTAAAGAGAGCATTTTAAATCATGCAAAATGATTAAAAAAAAACTACTGCCAGCTTTGACAAAACAGGTTTATTTTTCAGTCCCTGAAATATACATTCTAAGAGGGTAAGGGGCTTTATGGTCAGCACAGAGGGAAAGGCCCTTCCTATCTATGTATTTGTGGATGGCAAGAAAGCTGCTCCTTAATGTGGTTTTGAAGTAGTTTGTTGAATTTTGTGTTCAAAACAATTGGAGAATGAGTCAATTGCAATTTCACGGGCTTTCTTCAAACTATTTCATGTATGCAGATAGAACAGAGCCGTGATTGTTGAACAGAAATGGTAAAGATGACAACAACCCAATATGGAAGTCATTTCCAATTACAGGTGAATGGGAAGAGGCAAAAGGCCATGTATGGAGAGAAAAAGAAAGAGACGATGTTCTGAAGGAGCTAAGACTCACCCAGGACTCTGGATTACTTGTTCAAGTCATGCCTCAACTGGAGCTGTTACTGCCGGGTGAGGTGGCACACCCTTGTAATCCCAGTACTTAGGAGGCTGAGACAGGAGGATTGCAGGTTTGAGGCCAGCCTCAGCTACTTACTGAGGCACTCCACAATTTAGTGAGACCTTGTTTCAAAAATTTAAAAAAATAGGGCTGGGGGTGTAGCTCGGAGGCAGAATGCCTCTGAGTTCAATCCCCAGTACCGAAGGAAAAAAAAAAAAAATGGAGCTGTTACTGTCCTACTTAACCCCAGCAGCACTATTCCTGAGCCCAGCTGTGGACATCAAGGCAACATTGCACTTCTTTGGAAAAAATCAAAGACTTCCTGCTTTAAGAAAAGGTTGACAGACCTAAATCTGTGCAGAGGAAGCAAAGGTGATTATAAAAGGAGACATATTTGCTTAGCAAAAGTATTCTCTGCAGGCTTGTTTTAAACAGTGAATTCCTCTAAGGACTTGAAGGGTTTTTTTTGTTTTTTTTTTTTTTTTTACAGATCATCAATTCTGTGGGGTCAGGTAGAGGGAAGGTGGAGAAGGTCCAAGGAAAGGTGCTGAGACCAAGTCAATTAATGAGAGCCACTGATAAACAGGACCAATCAGGTGATACAATATTGTTTTGTTTTTTTTCCTCTCAAATATTAATACAGAAATCCATGGAAGACATACTTTTAGAGCACAGAAATTGAGTTTATACACGTGTGTGTGTGTGTGTGTGTGTGTGTGTGTGTGTCACTGAGGACCAGTTGGGGGATATTGAGATAAAGAAAATATGTCTCAACAGACCAGAACACACTTTAATTAGGATAAAGCCTGGGAGGGGAGACTGACCCGGAAAGAGAGTCCATGAGAGTCAGGAGTCCCCTTTCCTTAGAGACTTGGGGCTTTGTGTGGGGCGTTAGGGGGAAGAGCGAGCAAACAGCCCTGTATTTCTCTGATTGGTAGACTTGACACCTGGCCAGAGAAGATAAATTTATGGGGCTTAGGGACAGGCTGATGGTTAGGGGCGTTTCTCTTTACTTTCCGCTTCTTTCTTGGGTCTCTCTGTTCTCGATCTCCTCCAAAAGATCACACAGTGCCCACAGGGTCTTGCTAGGTTGACGAGAGTCTCCTTACTTGATGAGACTGTCCTTGAACCTGTGATCCTCCTGTCTCAGCCTCCCAAATACTGGGATTACAGGAGTGCACTACCATGCCCAGCTGAGTTTATACACTGTGTGTGTGTTGGGGGTTACTGGGGATTGAACTCAGGGACATTCTACCTCCAAGCTACACTCACAGCCCTACTTTATTTTTATTTTGAAACAGGATCTTGCTGGGTTGATGAGACTCTCACTACTTGCTGAGGCTGTCCTCAAACTTGCCATCCTCCTGTGTCAGCCTCCCAAATACTGGGATTACAGGTGTGCACCAGCTATATACATTTTAGGAAGAATGAAGACTAAGAGTTTGTTTTCAGTATTTTCAGGTTTCACTATTTCTTTTTTCATAAAGTGTGTGTGTATGTGTGTGTGTGTGTGTGTGTGTGTGTGTGTGTGTGTGTGTGTGTGTGTTTATCCCCCAGCTCTATTTTATTTTTTTATTTTGGAACAGGGTCTCACTAAATTACTGAGGGTCTCGCTAAGTTGCTGAAGTTGGCCTGGAACCTGTATCCTCCTGTCTCAGCCTCCCAAGTACCAGGATTACACCACCATGCCTGTTTCATAAACTATTATTATAAAGGAGAGAGAGACAGAGACAGTGACAGAGGGGGTGGGGAGAGAAGAGAGCATCCTGTCACAGAAACCTTGAACCCTAGAAAAGTGGTCAGGTAGATACTGTTTCTAAAACACACCATCAAAAGTTTATTTTTCCAAAGCCTTTTCTCCCAGGGAGTCACAGGTAAAACAGCAAGACAGGAGAACAGTTATTTTTGGCGGTCTCGGTGGCACAGCTTTCTCCCGAGGCAAAACTCAAATCAGATAAGGGTCTCAGAGGACCTGAAAGGAAGGAAACCGCCCACTCACCAAGTTCAACTCAATCCTCCCCACACAAACTCGATTTTAGAAAAGAACTAGAAAACACGTTACGGGATATTTAAGGATGACACACCACAGTAAACGCTAGAAGCCACATTTCAACCACTGTTAGAGGCTGTTACCACTCCCGTTGCACGCAAGGAAATTAGCCGTAATTGGGTACGAGACAGAAGTGTAGCGCAGGAATGGGAATTGAGCAGACACTTAATTAATGGTGTTGGGAGAAGGGAAATGGGATTAATGAATGGTTGATATAAATTCCACTTCGCTATTGGGTTAATCACTGGTCTCATGAAAATTTATTTCCTGGCTAAGATTTATAAGTGTGTTTTTAAATATTTTATTCCATTCTGAATAATTCCTAACTTGCATTGTAGTTTCCAGAATTGTATGAACCACATAATTTTTAGGCATGTATGCCTACCACACATTTGCAATGTACTATCCTTAGAATGTGGCAGGACTCAATTCTAAGAACCCCTGATATGCGCGGAGAAGATGACTTGGGTTTGGCATGTTGTTTATATAATTCGGGTCTCACCAGTGATTCAGTGACAAGGTGATGAATTTGGTATCTAAGGAACCAAGCCCTGTCACAGTGTTCAGTTTCAGCCACCAGGGTCTTCACTGAGCCTGGTTTTTCTTGAAAGTGCTGGTAAAAACATGTAGCAGCCTTGAGATTCTTTGATATTCAATTCAATTCTTATACCTCACATCATCTTTGAGCTATTCTTAATTATTTCTGCTTTACTCATATTTTATCCCATGATATGTCAAATATGTCAAATTGAAATAACTCCGGATGCAAGCAATGGCGTCAGCTTTTCTTTCTTTTTAATTTTGTAAAGGATTTACCAAGAAATAAAACATTTCTTTGTTTTTCATTCTAGTTTTTTTTTTATTGAATCTTGCTGTATTTCAACCAAAATATTTAGTTCGAATATATCTTTGGAAAAGTTCAGTTTCTGAAAAATATGTATATTTGCTGAGTTGATGTAGGTTAAGCCAGCTTTAAATTTCCTGTGGAATTTATTTTAACAAAAAAATGGAACTAGAACACACTGATAACAAATGAACTGGAAAACAAAATTTATAAAAACTGGTGTTTATGGGTAAGACATGCAGAAAGAGATTAAATGCTCAATTCCAAAAGATAAATGTGGGACTGATATATTTTTATTGCAAAGGGATTCTTGGCCTTATAAAGAAAGATTCTTTTTTAAAAAGTTTCCATTTATATATTAGATTAACTGCTTGCATGTATTAACTGGTAGAGATATGTAATTTCTAGTCATTTTAGCATCTAAAATGACAAATTTTGCACAGTTCCTTCACTTAAGCCCTGTATGACATAAAATAATTGTTATTGGTGTTATTCCTCCCCTCTTACAGATAAAGGCAATGATTCAGAGAGGTTGAGTGACTTTCTAAGCTGTATAAGGATAAATACCAATTTTAAAAAGAGACAAAAAATTAATCTCTGCTAAAAAGAACACCCCCCTTTTTTTCCTGTAGAACATTTACCTTAGAAAACTTATAACTGTAAATCCTTTTTCTTTCTCTTTGAAATGCATATAAATCTTTGAAACAGTTAACTAAGCCTCTTGCCTGGTTCAGACACAGCCTAGGACTGTCTCAGGGAACCTGGGGCCTTCCTCTTCAGAAAGTAATCAGCTAGGAAGATAGTATCCTTACCTTTCAGTTATGTGGCAGACTGGGAGCCTAACTTTAGGCAGCTCCTCCCTCCAAGTTGCTAAACTCCCTCATGTCATAACAATAAGAGTTTATTTTCACTTGGGCTAAAGCCAATTAGCTAACACAGTTGGTCACCCCAATTACCAAATGACTTTAAGAACTATGAGTGACAAATGGTGCTGTCAAGTCCTACTTGAAGGACAATTATTGTCTTGAGAACATGTATGGAATCAGTCCTATCTGCTTGGCTACATAAAAGTTATGCCTTTGCCTAGCATATATAAGGATCTGGATTCAATTCCACCCACCCCCAAAGAAAAGGGGTGCAAATACTTTTTTTGTCTTTAAAATTTCTTGGTGGATTGTCTGCGATGCACATTGCATTCTAATTAAATGCTTAATAAAACTACTTTCTTTCCTTCTACATTTGTTAAGAGGTTTGGGGGGTCTAAAGGAGATTTTGTCTTGAATAATACTTTCTCCAACAGGTGACACAAAGAATACACAAATAATAAATACAGAGATAAGATTCCTCCCCTGGCACCTCCTTACATATACAGCTACTAATCCTGGCATATCCTTCTAATTGTGCCCATGTGGTTACTTTAAACATGTTCTTCAGCCGGGCGTGGTGGCGCACGCTTGTAATCCCAGCATTCTGGAGGCTGAGACCAGAGGATCCGGGTCCTCAGCCAGCCTCAGCTGCCTAGTGAGGCACTCCACTACTTAGTGAGACTTGGTTTCAAAATAAAGAATAAAAAATAGGGCTGGGGGTATAGCTCAGAGGTAGAATGCCCCTGAGTTCAACCCCCAGTACCACAAAAAAAAAAAAAAAAAAAATGTTCTTCTTTGGGAAATGGCAATGTTTTTTTCACCCAAATGGAAGTCAAATTATTGGTGTGCAGCCTTAGAAATAAGGATCAACCATTTCAGAAACTGCATCTGGTTTATGCACAATTGCTTGACTCAAACTCCTCAGGATCACCTTCATGTTATGAAGTGAGAAGAACAGTATTTGTAGGTGCATATTCAGAACCAAATTAACCAACATCAGTTGAGTACTCTGCTGAGTAATAGAGTTATGGTTGTTTTTATTATACTTTTAACCACTCATTATTATTAACAAACACATCTTCGCGGAGACCCCCTGATGATTCTCGTGATTTACAGAGAAAGCCTAGACATTTGTCCCATTTTGGGTAGTTAAGACTCATTACCTCTTCGGGTTGATGTTCCATATGCTAGGAGATCAATTTGGAGTCTACACAAATTAATATTCCTCAGCTCTTAGTAGGGGAACAAAATAATGGATTTGGATGCAAGAAAGACCAGCTGGGACACAGAAGGTACAGGCCTTAGTCATACGCTAGCCAAGCGCACCACCCCTTCCCAGAGCACAGTATATATTTGGCAAATCAGCTATAAAAATCACCACAGTAAGTTCAATAATTCATAGCAAATAATAAATACTAATTAATAGTAGGGACTAGCAATTATCAATAAAATGTTAATAAATACTAGTAGTATATTCAAATTAGTAACTCAGTTAATGACATGAGAAATTATACCAGAAAGCAAGTAAGTGAGAATATATTATTATAAATGAAGTCTTACCTTAATTTTTTTTTTCAGTACTAGGAATTGAACTCAGAGGCATTCTACTTCCAAGCTATACCCCCAGCCCTATTTTTTATTCTTTATTTTGAAACAGGGTCTCACTAAGTTGCGGAGTGCCTCACTAGGTAGCTGAGGCTGGCTGCAAACCCAGATCCTCAGGTCTCAGCCTCCCAAATGCTGGGATTACAAGCGTGCGCCACCACACCCAGCTTACCTTCATTTTTTTTGTAAAGTAAAACATTTGCAAATATCACCCTTCTAATTTACTTGAACTTCAACTCTAGGTTTTCAGGCAGAGACAAGCACATGTACTCCTAGGCACATGTAAGAGTTAATCATGGAGTGTACTGCCAGGACAGTTTTAAGAAGCATTGTCCAAGCCAGGCATGGCGGTACATGCCTGTAAACCCAGTACTTGGGAGGCTGTGACATGAGGATTGCACATTCACAGCCAGCCTCAGCAACTTAGTAGGTTTTACTCTGCCCTCCCATGTCCGAATTACCAAATGTCAATAAGAAAAAAAAAAAAAAAAACTTTAGAAGAGGCATTTCTTAGCAGAGTTCTGGGTCAGGCAGTAGCCACTGACATCTGTAAAGGGAAATGTTCGATGTCATCACCTATATGAATCAAAGAGGCTATGCATTTGCCCAAGGCTTTAAGCCAGGAATCTATAACCTTGCCTTTTATTCTCAGTGCTTGCCTGTCAAATGGGCAGATTTGACTAGAGGAATTGGACTGACCCTTCTGTCTTCTATGTTCAGGCATCAAAAATAGGAGAACCTTGAAGTCCTTTGTCCTATGTTCTGCCACCACATCTTGTCATCCACTTGGAGTCAGGGGAGAAGGAAGAAAAATCGGTTCCATTCATAGGTCACTTCAGTCCTGTTTACAGAGGGATCCGATCTCTGCCTAACTCTGTGGTAGACACTGTGAGACACAAGGATATAACTAAGATTTCCTACCCTCTGTGGATACACAAGGAGAAGGAGAAATATGAGCATAAATACCAAACAAAAAAGACTATGAGACTATTGAAGTGTATCTCCAGAACATCATGCTACCTTCTTCCATCCTTCTCCTTCCCCTTGCTCACTATTTTCCTTCCTTTCTAGCCCAAAACAAGCTATTCCACACGCCTCCTTGCAACGCAACTCTAAGACGAATCTTCAGTTATCTGTGAGAATGAACAGATACCAAGGATTAAGTACATAAAACCCACCAAGCTCCAACATGCTCAATAACTGATCTTTTGCTTTGCCATAATTTGAGCGTTCCTCTTCCAACATACATGACATCTGGTCAGACTGCCTGAAGTTAACACTCTGAGCTAATTTTCATCACTCCTACCTTCCAATGATCTCAATTCAGTCCATACATACTGAATACTTTTGGGACTTCTTGCTATGCTTCTAGCCTTTTGTGGAGATCTAAAGCACTTGCCTGGTTTATTTAATACTCAGCACCAAAAAGGTATTTCCATTCAGCCATACAGAATCACCTTGCTTCTCTGTGTCCTTGGTCTAATTGAGGAAACAGAGAAATGCCCAGAAAGACATTTCCTAATACAGATGACTGATCAGTGCTGAATGAATGGTGCCAATAGAAACTGACATTCCCTGGACGGTGAGATCAGGGACAGGTACAGTGGTCCAAGAAAGCTTCACTAAAGATGTGGAATCCAGCTAGGCACATTTTCTATTCCATCCCTCTATTCTCATCCTTTTCACCCATGGAAGTCTGCCTTATACTCTCCCTCACTCTTTGAAATCTCTAACCTTGGTGTCTTCTCCCTTCTGCAAGTTTCACCCCTGTATCTTCATCTCCAGGGCAGGGCAGAGTTTGGCCCATCCTGGATGTAAAATAAGCATTGATTGAATGTAAATGGCTCATGATGTTTGAGGTGGAAGAAATCTTGGAGACCACCCATCTTATGACTAAAATCCAGAAGGGTTAAGAGATTGGCCCAGGATGACACCATCTGCAGGATTAGCAGTTGGAATCAACAGGCTAAAATCCCCGGTGACCTGATTGCAGGTAGTGATGTGTTCACCATATTTTTCTGCCCTCTTTTTCTGTCCATACCAAAAACAGCTCCCATTTTCTGTCCAGGAGTCTTCTTTGTACCAATGTGAGACTCAATTCACTTACCTGGCTTTTGGCTTCGACAGTGAGCCAACTCCTTTTATCACTAACCAGTAGCCAAAGCTATTTTAGAGAAGAAAATCAGGTCCAGCAGGCATGTTCCTATCTTATTGCTCTGCAGGCTGCTTTGCAGAGAAAGAAAAGAGGCAAAATGAAACAAAAGCCAAAAAGGGCCAAACTATTATATAATTGACATAACAGAGTTCCTGAGGATAAAAAGGACTCTGGTGGAGGACAGTGATTATTTTAAAGAGTGAAATGGACGAGCCAAGAAATGGAATCTTTTTTTTTTTTTTGAATAAGAGGTGAACAATGTGACTGGACTATTTACCCAGTATTATAGGCCATGGAAGGCAAATATTCATTTTTCTTGGGTGTCATTTATTTTAACCTCTAGACAGTAAAAATTATTCTGCCTAATTACAAATGCCAATTTCATGTTCATGGGAGGGGAAAAAACTTTTAAGCATATGAGAGAAAGAAGAAAAGAAAGAAAGAAAGAAAGAAAGAAAGAAAGAAAGAAAGAAAGAAAGAAAAGAGAGAGAGAGAGATAGGTCCAATGTAAAAAAGAGAGTTACATCGCATATAATGGAACATTTTTGCTGATGATAACTTTGGATACTGAGCTGCTAAGACTCAAATGACAATAGGTTACTTGCCTGTGGCATGAGGATCCCTAGAATATCAGTCAGGATTGTGTTGGCAACATGTAGGTGAAACCCAAAAAAGAGCATCTTGTTTTTCTCATATTGCAAGAACTCAAGAACTTGTTTAAAAGATGGATCAGAGCTGGCACAGGGACTCAAGGAAGTTAACCTCTGCCATTCTCAGAATGGGACTCTTCTCCTCTTCACTATGAGGAAAGTGCTGAGCCTCTAGACAGTTTTCCCATATTCCAGACAAGATAGGGAAAAGATAAGGACAGAAGAACAAGGGGACATTTTAATAAGAAAATCTTCTTTCTCCCAGAAGACTTTTACGTACATCTCATTGGCCAGAATTATGATGTGTGGCTACTCCTCGCAGCAAGGGGAGCAAAGAGGTCTAGAAAGTCAACTTTTTTTTTTTTTCATTTTTAGTAGATCATACGGCTGATGTGGACAGTGTTGTTAGTAAGGAAGAGAGACTGGATTGTGGTAGGCATGTGGGAAAATCTGCTACAATCAAGAAAGCTCATTGCTAAATTCCACTAACTACTCTAGGAACCGATATACCCAATCCAAGTCAAACATGGCCTTTCTCCTATGTTAAATGAGGCCTCACTTACCCTGTCCATAGTAGTGCCCTGGACATTAGGAGACAAAGAAACATCAATTCTACCACTAAGCATTCTCCCTGTGTCCTAAGCAAAGAGCAAGATTGCCACAGGTAAGACCTGATAGCCATTTTATATAGAATGGTCACCAAAACAATAGCCATGCTGGCACAAAGTACTAGGGTTGAAGCAGGTTTCATACTGCAAGAAACACCTGGACTTTTCAGTCCATCTTCCCACCCAGTACAGCACTCTACCTCATCACCCCAGCAGCACATCCTCTAACTGAAATCCTCCAGTGAGTAACACAGACTCTCTGTTCCTTCAGCACCCAGAGTATGGTCCCAGACCAGCTTGAGAAACATCGATCCTAATTTAACCACTTCCAGAGAGTGGCTTTATTCATTAGAGAGATCTTACACCTGCTGCCTTGGAAATGCATTTCCCTGTAATTCTACCCAGGCTCACGATGTGTTCAAATATCTGAATTATAGAAATGCTCTCTTCCAGCCGGGCGTGGTGGCACATGCTTGTAATCCCAGCATTTGGGAGGCTGAGACCAGAGGATCCGGGTTCGCGGCCAGCCTCAGCTACCTAGTGAGGCACTCTGCAACTTGGTGAGACTCGGTTTCAAAATAAAGAATAAAAAATAGGGCTGGGGGTGTAGCTCTGAGGTAGAATGCCCCTGAGTTCAATCCCCAGTACCGCAAAAAAAAAAAAAAAAGAAATGCTCTCTTCCTCAAAACTCCTAAGACTCCTGAAATTCTCCTTATCCCAGTTACTTTCACAGCCCTCAAGATGCTAGTGATTGTGTTTTGTTAGACCTCTGCCCTCTTAAAAGTGCTGCCCCCAGAAATCCTCTGCAGAGGCACTCAATTTGCAGTGGTGACCAGGGGGCCAAGTGACTCATAGTCTTGTCTAGGGAGGCTCCCAGTGGGTGAGTGGTTTGGTCGTGATGGTGTTGGACAAAAAGGCTTTTCAAATTGAGCCCTGTGCTTAACTCCTACTCCTTTTCTCTGTAATGTACTCCCACCTTCACCGCCCCCCCTCCATATATATTCCCATCCCCAGCATCCTCCAATTATGCCATTTCTATTTCTGTGTGTTTCTTTCAATAAAGTGGTTAGGTACAAGTACCCTTGAAGCTGGGTGGCCACTCCTGAAAATGTGTGATGGACTCATTTGTTGAAGGTTACAAAGAGGAAGTTCTGAAAGGGAATTGGATGGGAGAGGTTATAATACTCCATCCACACCACAGAGGCTGCTCTACACAGCAGAAATTCTGGTTCCCTTGCTCACCCCATTTACCATGACAAGCATCTGACTCCTTTCTTGCTATTAAGATATTCCTGAAACATGGAACACAGAGAGACAGTACTTGAGTGTGTGTGTGTGTGTGTGTGTGTGTGTGTGTGTGTGTGTGTGTGGTACTGGGGATTGAACCCCAGTGCACTCCACTACTGAGCTATACCCTCATGCCTTTTTGTTTTGTTTTGAGACAGTCTACCTACATTTCCCAGGTTGGCCTCAAATTGTGATCCTCCCATCCCAGCCTCCCAAATATTGGGATTACAGGCTTGCACCACCACACCTAGCTTATACTTGGAATTTGATTGTTTCACATTTAAGCAATTTCCTAAATTAGGCTCTTTTGGCAACTGTATTAACTCAAGCCCCTGAGATATTATTTAGTACCTTGCTGCTCCAGGGCACTAAATAATGTCACATTTTCAAAGCATAATGCCATTAGATTTTACAAAGCACTTTCACCTAGGTTATCTCATTCAATCTTGGCAACAACTCAGTACAGGAGGTAGAACTGGTGCATAATCACTGTTTTGTAATGATATGAATGCCCCTGTGATGAGCTCATGCCGTAAATATGTTAGAGGCAGAAGTAGCTCTGGAACATCTGTCTTCTGACTCTTTATTCAGAATTCTTCTTTCCACAGTGACATGTTGAAATGAGGAGGTTCAATTAAGGGACATGTGATCTTTGTGCTGCTGACAGTTTAAAAAGTTAAATGTGTCCAATGCAACTTCACGGACAGTGGCATTGAATACAGCCCAGTGTGACACAGGCTATACTAGAGAGAACAGTTCCCAGGTTCTGACCTGAGTAGTGTGTGTGTGTGTGTGTGTGTGTGTGTGTGTTCAATATTAGACAAAGGAGGACTATCATGTTTTCATCGTACCTGTGTCCACCAAACCACCACATAAATCCATTAAGATAGAAATAGTGGTAGTCATCAGCCTGTTTTATTTAGTCCTGTCTTGTCATGGCTCAGTGTGTTGCTCACTGCTTGAAAATTGACCCCCTAAAGTATTTATTTTGCTACTTACCAGGGACTTGAGACTCTAAATAAAGGATGAGGGGAGATGCTAATGATTGATGAGCAAAATAACTCTGTCCATGACAAAGATGCTCTGGGACTGGAGTATTTTGGTGAAACAAAATTAACTAGATTCCTTTGGGGAAGACATGTTCACACTCAAACCTCTTAGACCCTCATTTAGTAGATTTAACTTCTCAAGCACTGATACATGTACTGTCCTAATAGAAGTAATGGACCTATTTCACCAGAGGGAACACAATTTGTTGTTGAAGTCTTTAAAATGAAAAGTCACCTCTAGTTCTGATCTCACCTGTGGGAAATTATAGTGTGGGTACATATATGGTCAGGAAGAAGTTAAAAATATCCCCATTGCCTGGTATTTCATACAATAACTCAACTGAGGATACATTTGTCTTATAATAAACTCAAACAAACAGCTTAATTAGACGAAGCACATTGTTCTCCTGAGATCCTTTACAGTACTTATTGACTATCATTTAAAGAAATGGCATATTTCCATAACCTATTAAATAATAAATCATGCTGGCATACACTGAACATGGAAAGCGGTAAACCAAGAGGGGATCTTTTGCGGACCAAGCAGCCATCCCTTTACAATTGTTTTAAGAAAAATGTCTACTAAAGAACAGTGAAGAAATGCCCACTGCTGGGGAATGCCATTGAAATATTTACCTTAAAGCCAAATGAGTATTCAACTCAAGCTTACACAGCCCAGAAATTAACAGATAGCAAACCCACCGTATGGACCAATTTCAGAATTGCAGTTTCCATGTAGATAGGAGTCCTGATCAGTGGGAAATCAGTTGGGCACATACAGATAGATATATGGCAGAGCAGACCTCTGGCTAAGGCATTTTTAATATTTGTTTTATTTTACTAGCTTCCTACATATAAAAATGTTGATTCATAGATCTCAGCCCTCTAGGTAGGTACTAGATTCAAGACACTGATTCGCTGGTGGCACTTTGTTTTTATCGTTAGACTTTTTATTGTTATTATTGGTGTCTTATTATTACTTCTACTAGCCTGCACATTTTTAGATTAGCTCATGAGAGAAATAGAAAATATTAAAATAGCCTTTGATGCCAACATTCTCCCTTGCAACTAGATGCATTCAGTGGGGACCAAGGTTTCAATCTAGGAGAAAAGCTATGAAAGAAAAAAGGAAAAAAATAAATAAAGAAAAGCAGCACTGACAGAGGACTTTTCCCCTGTGTCCCTACAAATACAGTAAAGATCAGGCATTATCAACTTTTCTCAAAGATTCTGAGTGTTAATTAAATGATCAATTAAGTAAGTGCCTACTACATGGCAAGTATTCACTTAATATTAACATCAGAAGCCGGGCGTGGTGGCACAAGCTTGTAATCCCAGTACTTGGGAGGCTGAGACCGGAGGATTCGGGTTCTCAGCCAACCTCAGCTACTTAGTGAGGCCCTCCATAACTTAGTGAGACCCTGTTTCAAAATAAAAATTACAAAATAGGACCCGGGGTGTAGCTCAGAGGTAGAATGTCCCTGGGTTCAATCCCCAGTACCACAAAAAAAAAAAAAAAAAAACATCATGCCTGTTTTAAAGAAGGAAAATGAAAGCACAGTCTTACACCAAGATTTTAGTTATTTTCAAAATAATGCAGCAACTCTCAAATGTAAAATTAACATACCTCTGGTTACCCCCCCCCCAATTCATGTTAAAGTGAATTAAATTCCACACCAAATCACCCAGGCAGTTAGCAAGCAGCACAATTTCAATCTGTAGGATTTAAACTGATTGCTCCAAAAATATAATTCACCAATCGGGCAGTACTGAAGCCAAACACGATCTTCTTTAATCATTTCTCCTGACACATTCTTTTCCCAGGAATGTGGCCACTGTAAATCTGTACGTTGACTCATTTCATGGAAGTGAGGGGTTTAATTCCTGACTGCAACCCAGACACAGTGGGGAATTAAAACAAAACTGACCCAGTGAAGTCCTTTCTCAGGTTATAAGTAAATACCATACTTAGTGGAACTGACAACAAAATGCTTCTGAGTTCTGAGAGCCACTCTCACCCATGTGTGGAAAGAGGTCACTTTTGGATCTCCATTTTCGATTAGATTTATGCTCATTTTTAACCTGAGTCCCATGTGCTGTAGGAAGAACCAATTTATTTTTATTCTCTTCTCAATAGGCTGTATGCCTGTTCTAACCAAATGCATATAAATAACTGTTGAAGCTGATCACAATATAGATAATGATAAAACTAACTGGTTTTCTTTAGTGAGGATTCTAGTTCTTCTGAAGTGTAGGTCTACACCTTGTATTCTGCATTGTTTCCAGAAACATCACCACATTCAAATTATGACTGAACTTGCAAGGCCTGCTTTGAAATGCACAAGTGCTGCATTCAAAGATCTAACAGACCTTTGTCATGCTTGAGAGAAATGTTAACAGTAAGGGAGGGTCTCAAATTCCTAGATTCCTCAATATAGTCATTGAGCTATGGTCCCTAAGCTACTGGGCTGGGGTGAGCAGATACTTGTCAGTTATCTTCACAATAAGGCCGGTGTTCAAATTGGCTCCAAGTGCTTTACTTTTTAACTTGGTTATTGTTCACTAAGGCCCCACAGTGGAAAAATATTCTTCATGTGATAAATTACTGCTGTGTTTGGACTTTTAGGCTTGCTGGGAGGGGTTCAGTAAAAGAATGAAAAAATAGTATTTATGTGATAAAAGACAAGTTCTTTGTTCTCTTGCCTTTTAATAAAATGATAACTATTCTATGTATCACTTCTTAAATTTTTATTTTTTTTTTTAGTTTTTGATGGTGCTAGGCATTGCACCTGGGTCCTCACACATACTAAGCCTGCACTCTACCACTGAGCTACTTCCCCATTACTTATGGCTGCTTTCTGTTGCAATTGCTTAGTCTTCAACACTGACATATTTGTATACCTGCATTACAATTTCACAATAACTCTAGAGAACCTGGATGAATTATAAAAGAGCATTAACCTAAATGATGGTGCAGTTTTAAAGACTCCTTTTTAGTTTTAACATAATGAATAAGAGTGCTACAATATAATACACTTTGCCGTTTCATTTGAAAATCTGTGCAAATGTCTTTGGTTGCCAAATGACTCAGTTGGCATATTGGCATTTAGTGGGCAGGGCCAAGAATCCCAAAACTTTCTGCAAAATCCCAGTAGTCTTTCATAGTGAAAATGCCAAAAGCACACTCCCTACTCCCAAAGCATGTCCAGCAGAAGGAGTACACCCACCCTTACTCTACAGTTACATAATTGAAGACCTATTCATACTCCATTGTATTTTAAATATCCTCCGAAAATACATTGTTGTTGGTAATAAAGTATTTTAGAAAATCTTTCATAAATATAGACTATATAAAATAAACTCAATTTATTCTCCTGGACTAGTCATCACAATTTCAAATAAGTAAAATTGAAAGAAAACTTCTTAATCAAAAAAGAAAAATAATGGAGGTGGGAATTGGGGATGGATAAATGAGTGATGTGTGTGTGTGTGTGTGTGTATGCCTTTACCATCCTGTACCTCATCAAGATGCATAATTATAATGCACCAATAAATTTAAAAAATAAAAAAAGATAATGGAAAAGAGCAGCAATTTGAAGGGGGAGAGGTAGATGAAAAAGTGAGCAGAGAGGGTAGAATCTAAAGATTAAATCAAGTAGAGAAGTGGAGGGAAATTGAAATGGGAAGTAGGAGGATGCAGGGAAGTGGGGTGATCTCTCCTGTAAATCTTTGGTAACCATGGTGATTATGGGGGGAAAAGGGGGGTTATTAGAACATGGGCAAGAACTCACTTACCAGGATCTCCTGTTCTTTTTTCCTTCCTAGAATTTCAATATATAATATATAACACTCAACCCCCCAAAAGAAGTGCATAAACAAAGCCACCTCTTTGCTAACAGTCTCTCCAAGTGATGCTGTGGAGACATGGGGAACCATTGGAAGCAAAGATGTTTTCAAGCCAAAGTCCCTCTCAGACATACACAAATTCAATTTCACAAAAGAATTCAGAAGAATGAGAACAACCACCAGAGGAAAGAAGCTGCTTTTTCAGAGAGAATGATCACAGTCTTCATCAGGCAATGAGAACAGGCAGGGACCACAGATGGCATGTTCTGGAAGCTATCATTTAACAAAGTCACTGCTTTCCCAGCTGATCCAAGTGCCTTTTATGGTTGGCTATGAAGTGGACACCAAAAATCCCAGCAAGTTAATCCATGTGCCCTTTACATTGTGCCATCTGCTGCTATATATACTCTAAAAGAAACTTTCAGTACCTTGGATAGCTGCCCCCTTTTCTTGCTGCACTTCACTGTCTTCCTTCCATCCCTTCTCTCCAGCTGACTAGGGCAGCAGCTTTTAGGGAAAAGTTTGCTTTTTGAAAATTCACCAGGTTGCTCTATTCGGGACACCTAACAAACATCTCGAAATCCTGCCAATTCCTCTTGCTTATTTGCTTATTTATTTGTTACTATTTTAAATCAGAACCGCCGGGCACACACTATCTTTATTCAGCAAGGGTTGTTGAGGTTGCTTACATGAAATTTCAAAAAGCTATAGATTTCTATGTGTCCAGTGTGCAAGTGTGTAAGGCTAGACAAAAACAAAACAAAAGGCAATTGCCTGTGTTTAAAGTTGCTGTTAATAATGCTAAGGTGTTTGTTTGTTTTGTTTTGTTTTTACCATGTGGTAGAAGAAAAGTATAGACTGTAAGAATCAGATAAAGCAGTTACCTATGGTGGTGCATGCCTGTAATCCCAGTGCTTGGGAGGTTGAGACAAGAAGATTGCAGATTCTAGGACAGCCTTGGCAATTTAGCAAGGCTTTCAGCAACTTAGACTCTATTTCAAAAACAAGGGCAGGGGCTGTAGCTCGGAGGCAGAATGCCTCTGGGTTCAATTTCCAGCAACACACACACACACACACACACACACACACACACACACACACACACACACTCAGATAAAGCCTATACAAATGCCAGGTGCAAACCATAGCTTTTCCTGTGCAACTTAGGCAGTTATTTAACCTTTTGAAATCTCAATTCTTGCTTCTTTAAGAAGACAGCAACAGGAACAACTACTTCAATGCATTGGTGGTAGTCTTAAATGACAATATTTTCACCCTATCTTTCCCTTCATTAGAAAATGAGATTCAATTAATCAAATCCGCAGATTCCTGTATAGTAAACATGTAAAACAAAGCTCAGTTGTCAATTTTCAAATAAGCAGATAAAATAGGAAAAACAGTAAACTAATAGATCATAGCTTCCTTTTCTTTGGTGATTCAGAAGACAGCTAATACAAAAATAGCTAAAACACAAGTGGAAGTTTGTGGCTGGTAGAATGCCAAGTAACTAAAGAAAAGTCTGTTTTAAACATCAGCAACCCTTAATTATCCAGGTAGCTGAGATCGGTTCTGGATCTGCCCTAAACCAGGGGTTTTCTACACATTACAACCACCCAGGAAGCTCTGAAAACACACCGCTACCAAACAACCCCTTAATAATAAATCAGGCTCTCCAACCATAGGACCCAGATGTCAATCATTGCTTTTAAAACTCCTCAGGTGATTCCAATGAGCAGCAATGTTTGGGAGCCAGCGTTTTAACTGACCCTTCTGGAAAAAAAAAATGTCAGTGTGCAAGTGAGTCAGCTGGAGTCCTGTTAGAACATGGATTCTGACTCCATAGGTGCGGGGCTGGAGGTAGGGGTGGGGAGGGGGCATGGGAAGGACTCCAGATCTACATTCCAGAAACCTTCTTGGGAGTGCTGCTACTCCTGCTGTTGCTCTAGGACTACACACTGGGTGAGCAAGCTCTAAATGCAGTCTCTACAGCTCAGTGTCCACACAGATTTTCAGACACCATTTGTGGCTTATTTCCATTAAGCAATGTAAGCTCGAAGGACACACAATTATTACTGTTATGCTTCCAGCCCCTCCCAAGAAAAATTAGTAAGAATCGGAGACACACCATGCATTTCAGAGCCAGATATAAATGGATCAGGTTGGGTTATTTCTGTGACTGCTGATATTTTCAGGACATCAAGGGAAAATAAGTACTCCTGCTAGACCCAACCCAAGGTAAATTCTCTAAGAAGTCTTCAGGCTTTCTCAGGACCTCAGCTAAGTTTCCAGATCAATGGCATTAACAAGGACTTGACTCCAAGTAAGAAATAAATGAATAAATAAAGAAATGAAAACCTAGAAGTTTGTTTCACAGTGTAATGTGGGGAAAGCAACCATGCGTTTACATGAAGGAATTAATCCCAGTTAGATTCAACTCCTCCCTACCCCCTCTACCTTCCAAAAGAACATGGTCCTGAGCCCATTACAGCGGAAGGTGCCAGTACAGTAGAGGACAGAGTGCTGAATCGGCCGCTGCAGAGCTCAGTGATTGCTTTATAGCACAAAGCTCAGTTTATCTCGGGCAGGAAATATGAATCCACCGATAGCAAGACTATTTACTGTATCAGCTTCTCTGCAGCCTTTAATCAAGCCGGGATCCCAGCATGTGAGTCTCGATCTTCAACTCCGCCAGCAGAAACATGGTCACCTATAAATCCTTAATTCACAAAGCCCGATTTCCTTAGGAAGTGCTGAGGGCAAAATTCTGCTCTCTTACAACTTCTCGGCAACAAATGCACCATTTTGTTCAACTCATGAGGGTGCCTGCTTAGGAGGTGAATACAGAACTTTAAACAGAAAAGGCAGGAATTAAAATGATTTCATTTCCTGGCCCTTTGCACACACTTCCTCCCAAACATGATCTTGCAGCTATTCCCTCTTTGCAGTTTGAGAAATTCAGAGAAATGCCTTGGGAAGAGGAGGAAAGGGAAATAAAGGAGCTCAGGTAATATGGATGCAATGAAAGGTTCTCAAAAAATAACTTTTCCAGCTGGGCGTGGTGGCACACACTTGTAATACCAGTACTTGGGGGGCTGAGACAGGAGGATAACAGGTTCACAGTCAACTTCAGCTACTTAGTGAGGCCCTCTACAACTTAATGAGACCCTGTTTCAAAATAGAGAATAAAAAATAAAGGTGGAGGTGTAGCTCGTGGCTAGAATGCCCCTGAGTTCCATTCCCAGTACCACAAAATAATAATAATAATAATAATAATAATAATAATAATAATAACAACAACAACAACTAAATAAACAACTTTTCCCTTCCTAAAGCTATGCTGGCAAAATTAAGAGGCCCCAAACAAAATGAATAAGCAGATTCTAATTCCTGTATTAGAGCCGGGCGTGGTGGCGCATGCTTATAATCCCAGTATTTGGGAGGCTGAGACCAGAGGGGGCAGCCTCCATTCCTGTCATGGGGTAATCACTCCCACTTTGGGAAGGGGGTGGCCTCATCATGGGGTGATTTGTCTGCGAGGCTCTGCAGTTCCTGGAACCCATCGTGACTGCAGATTTAGGGCAGGGACGGTGAACTACTAGGGACCACTCCAGAGGTCTGGAACAGAACACTGTAAAATGGCAGTTGAGTCCTCCTGCAAATCCTGAAAATACCTTAGTTTTGTTTACCTCAGTGTCCTGAGTTTTGAAGATATATAAGACAGGTTAGGGACATTTAGGGTGAATAAAGTTCATATCAGTTTTTAGACAGTCTGTAAGTGACTAACTCATCTAAATGCAGAGCTGGGCAGGAATCTGACCCAAGGTTTAAGATAATAAAGAAGACAGACACAAACAGAAGGCAGAGATGCCAAGCTTTATCCTGCTTTTGATGAGGTAGGCTAGAAAGCGAAGAGTTAGGTAGAAAGGATGGTATTGGGAGGATCCAGGAAAATATAGTTTTTTTAAAATCTGGAGAATTAAGCTAACTCCGCCCCTTAGAAGTTTTTTTTTCTCTAGGAAGTCCTGCCCCGCCTCCACCTGAGGCCCACGCCCTAATCTCCGGAAGTCCTGCCCCCCACCTGCACCTATCTGACCACCTATTCGCCCACCTCAATCTGAGGAAGAGGAGGATCCAAAACCCTTCCCATGCCCGTCCTCCTGGGATAAAAGAAAGGGGCCAGCCGGAAGAGGCCCTCTTCTTCCCTCGACTCACCTCTCTGAGGAGCGCGGCGTGCCCTTTCTCCTCCATGCCTTACCCCCCCTTCCCGTTTCCCTTTCCCAAGTTCCTGAAATAAACCCTGCCTGTTGTTTCTGACTGGTACGTGTTAAAATTCTTTTTATCACGGATACCAAGGACCCACGATTTGGGGGATCGCCGTACCCCATAACATTTTTAGTTACCCATTGGGCATTTATCTGCAGGCCCAAGTCAAAGTCAGTGTTTTTTTTAACAGAGGCAGCCTCTCTAAGTTCCCTGTCATAGTTTGAGCTGAAGACAGGAATTTGGGAGTCAATAGCAAAAAGATAAGATGAGGACTCCAGATAAGAACACTAGAAGATTGGGTGGAGATCTAAGAAAAGGTCCAAAGACAGAGTCTGGGTCTTGGAGCACTCCAGAATAAGGAGGACCAACAAAGGCTAAAAAGGAGTGGCCAGAATCCTGCATGGTAGTCCCAGTGTCATGGGATCTGAGGCAGAAGAATGACAGGTTCGAGGACAACTTGGGCAAGTTAGCAAGACCCTAATTCCAAATAAGAAATTAAATAGGGAAATAGGGCTGGGGATATAGCTCAGAGGTAGAATGTTCCTGGGTCCAATTCCCAGTGTCAGGAAGGAAGGAAAAAATAGGGCCAGAGAAGGAGAAAATCTGAAGCTTCTGGAGTTCTAGGAGTCATGAGAAACTGCCTTAAGAACAAAGATGTCAGGGGTGCCCTGGCTGCTGGTGGATCCAGAGTCAGTTGTCCCTGGGATTCAGGAATTTGGCAGGGTGGGTGGGGCCTAATTGGAGAGGCTTTGTGAGACATTGGAGGAAGAAAAGAAGAAAATAAACATCACCATCAACAATAACAAGAAAAAACTGGAAACAGTTCCTTGCTGTGAAATGGGAAAATATCTAGAGGAAAACTGAATTCCAATTTGTGTAACTGTGTGTGTGTGTGTGTGTGTGTGTGTGTTTGCCTATACAAAAGGTTTTTAAAAAATCACTGAGAACATATATGTGATACAGAAATAAATATGAATTTGGAATATGTTGTGTGATGGTAGGAATGATTCCATAGAATATTATTTGGATTTCATAACAGACCACACCTATCTTCTTCTCTTCTTTCCAATTTTTTTTTTTTTTTTTTTTTGCGGTACTGGGGATTGAACCCAGGGGCATTCTACCTTTGAGCTACACCCCCAACCCTATTTTATTTTGAAACAGAGTCTCACTAAGTTGTGAAAGGCCTCACTAAATAGCTGAGGCTGGCCACGAACCTTCAATCCTCCAGTCTCAGCCTCCCAAGTTCTGGGATTACAAGCACCACCACGACTCTTCTTTCCAATTTTTTACTGACTTCTTTTTTTTAGTCAAAATCTCAATTGCTAAAGGAAAAAAACAGCACTCCTTTTATTTATTTATTTACTTTTTTTCGGCACTGGGGATTGAACTCAGGGGCATTCTACCTCCGAGCTATCCCCCCAGCCCTATTGTTTATTCTTTATTTTTAAACCGAGTCTCACTAAGTTGTGGAGTGCCTCACTAGGTAGTTGAGGCTGGCCTTGAACCCCGGATCCTCCGGTCTCAGCCTCCTGAATGCTGGGATTACAAGCGTGTGCTGCCATGCCCGGCTTCCTTTTATTTTTAATACAACTGGTCCTCTATATCCATGGGTCGACATCTGTGAATTCAAACAAGCTCGGGTGGAAAATATTTGAGAAAAACAATTGTGTCTGAACTGAACATGTATTATTTTCTTGTCACTATTCCCTAAACAATTTCATATAATAACTATTTATATAACATTTACATCGTGTTAGATATTGCCGGTAATCTAGAGATGATTTAAAGTATATGGTGGCTCTGTATAGGTTATATGCAAATATCATGCTATTTTATACAGGAGACTTAAGCATCTGAAGATTTTTGTATCTTCAGAAGTCCTGGAACAAGTCCCTCTCTGACACTGAAGGATGATGGTAATTTATTTCTTTGGTTCAAAAGGATTATGATCAACAGTCATTCTAGTAATTTTTCTTATAAATAATTGTGTGAGTACGGTAAATTTGTTTTATTCTGTGCTCTTTATCCTTAACCTGCAGGCCAAGATGATCTAAGAAATAGTAACACACATATATTTCTTGACAATCCATAAAAAAAAACATTCTGGAGACAAGTGACACAAAAACAGATGATCAAACTTCCCAATTATGAAATCATTTTCAATTTTTTGTATTTAGCCTTAGAACATTGGAGTTTTCTTTTATATTTTTCTTTATTAAAAGTCACTGGAATTTGGGCATGGTGGTGCACACCTGTAATCCCAGTAGTTGGGAGTCTGAGACAGGAGGGTCACAGGTTTGAGGACAGCTTCTCAGCAACTTAGAGAGACACTGTTGCAAAATAAATAATAAAAAGGTCTGAGGATATACCTCAGATGTAGAATGCCCCTGAGTTCAATCCCCATGCAAGAAAAAAAAAAGTCACTTGATTAAAAAAAGGAAAAAGTCAATCAAAAGGGCATATACAAATATACAAACTTCAATTAAAACATGGATGATCTTAACATCTATTTTCCCCATGCCAATTGATAACTTTAATGAAAATTATAAATTTAATTAGGCCAAAAGAATATAAAAAATTATAAATCCCAGGACCTAAGTTGAACTCCTGACCTCTAGTACTTACGAATGTAACTTTATCTGGAAATAGGGTCTTTGCCGACAATCAAATTAGTATGAGGTTGGTAGGTAGACCCTAATTCAATATAACTATATCTTTGTAAAAAGAGTAAATTTGGACATAGATACAGACCTGCATGGAGGGAAGAATAAGTAAAGACACAAGAAGACTACCATCTTCAAATCCAAGCCAAGGAACACCTGAGCTACTAGAAACTAGGAGAAAAAAATGGTACAGATTCTCCCTCGCTGCTTTCAGAAGGAATGGATTCTGCCAGGTATGATGGCATACACCTGTAATCACAGCTACTTGGGAGGCTGAGGTAGGAGGATCACAAATTTGAGGCCAGCCTGGGCAACTTAACAAGACTGTCTCAAAATGGAATGATCTAATGGGCCAGGGACATAATTCAGTGGTTTACTACTTATCCAGCATGCTCAAGGCCAAGTGCTCAATACTCAGTACAACAAAACAAGGAAACAATGAATCAACCTTGCTAATATCTTGATCTTTGACTAACGATAAATATGCATTATGACAAAGTAAATTTCTATTTTTTAAACCATTTAGTGTGAGTAGTTTACTATGGCAGCCCTAGAAAACAAATACACTCATTAAATTTAGTGAATGAAATGTACTATATGTGTTTCTGAAGGCATTAAACGAGAAAACAAAAACATCCCCAAATAAAAAGTACAGTACTGCTGTGCATTAGTTTCTTAATTTGAAATTCTGTATGAAAGGAAAAATTAAGGGGATTTTAGGTGGCAGTTGATTATTCCAGGTGCATTAAACATTTTATTTGCCTGGAAATGAATTATTTATATAATCAGAGGGGGAGAATAAAACCTCTTCAAATAAAATTTAGCATTACATTTTGTCTGTTAATTTCAAGATGACCATGACAGATTGCTCCCTAGCAAAGCCAATTTGAGAACGCTGTCAATTAGCTCTTACAGAAGCAGCCTTATTTGTTTACAAGCTCCAGTTCACCGAGTTCATCAGAGAGCGAAAGAGAATCACAGGGCTTGGAGACTTAATTTTAAATGTACCCATCTTTTGTCTGGATGGCCCAATTCCAGGTGGTACCATTTGTTGAGTTTTCTTTCACATCTTCATTGAGATGAACTCACATACCATAAAATTCAATCAAAGCATACAATTCATTGAGCTCACAGAGTTGTGCAACCATCAGCACAATCTAAGTTTAGAAAGCTTTCATTACTCCAAAAAGAAATCTTTTACTCATTAGCAATCATTCCCCATTTCCTCCCTTCCCTTAGCCACAGGCAATCACTAATCTACTTTCTGTCTCTAGAGTTGTCTTCTGATACATGATCTTTTGTGACTGGTTACTTCCATTTAGAAAAATTATTTTTAAGGTTTATCCATATTATAGCATGTACCAGCACTCCATTTTTATTGCTGAATAATATTCCACATCATGGATATACCACATTTTATCTCTTCATCCATTGATGGCCATTTGTGTTTCTTGTAATTTTTGGCTATTGTGAATAATGCTTTAATGACATTCATGTTCAAGGTTTTGTGTGGACATGTTTCATTTCTCTTACATTATACATAGGAGGGGAATTGCTGGGTCATATGGTAACTCTGCATTCAACAATTTGAGGAACTACCTCAAATTATTTTCCAAAGTAGCTGTACCATTGTACATTCCCACCAATGAATGAGAGTTCTAATTTTTAAATGTCCTCTTCAACATTTGCTATTGTCCTTTTTTAAAATTATAGACGTTCTAGTAGACAAGTAGTGTTATCTTATTATTTTGATGTGCATTTCTCTAATGACTGATAGTATAGGATATTTACATATCTTCTTGGACAAGTGTCTATTCAAATCTGTCTTATAATAGATGATAAATATTCGGTCTTTGTCCTCAGTTTCCATCACAAAGATCTTAAAACACCTAGAGTCTCTGGAGTGATAATTATGTATTTTGTATGTTAATTAGATGAACAGTGGTTGGGGAGGGGTTATCTAGATAGATTTACAATAGAGGTTATCCTTCCAAAAGATAAAGGTATGAATAAAGAGTAGAAAAGTCAGCCCAACCCTGACCTCTAGGGTAGGAAGGGAAGCTGTAGGTTAAGATGCCAAAGATAGAACCCGAACTGGGTATGGTGGCACAGACTTAACCTCCCCAGTACTTGGGAGGTTAAGACTGCAGGATTGCAGGTTCAAGGCCAGCCTCAGCAACTTAGTGAGACTCTTAGCAACTTAGCAAGACCCTGTTTCAAAATAAAACAAATAAAAAAGGGCTGGGGGTGCAGCTGGATGGTAGAATACTCTCTGAGTTCCATCCCCAGTACAACAGCAACAAATGCTAATAATTTAGTCAGCCACTACATCTGTGTAAAGAAGGCTCCATTAAAAACCCTAAACACGGGGTTTCCTAGTAGTTGCTCTCAATACATCCATGTGCTCAGAGGGTAGAACACTCTAACTTCACAGAACCCTCTTATATTCAGAACCCTTCTAGACTTTGCCCTGTGTACCTCTTCATCTGACTGTTCATGTATCCTTTATACTAAACTGGTAAGCATAAATAAAGTGCCTTCCTAAATTCTGTGAGCCAGTAAGATCGGAGAAGATGGTTGTGGGAATCCCCAATTGATAGCCAATTGATTAGAAATATGTGACTGAAGATTGAAGAAAAGGCAGACTTCTAGGGCTGATTCCTTAAAGTTGTGAACCGGATGCTAATGCTGGGTGGATAGTATCAATTCAAATTGCTGAATACCCTGTTAATGTCAGAGAGCTGGAGAATTAGTTGTTGGTGTTGAAAAACACTGCAGAAAATCTTTGCCCATTTTATAATTCAGTGTTTTCTGTTTGCTTGTTTGGTCTTTTGCTTTCCACTATTTAATTTATGTGGGGTTTTTTGTTTTGTTGTTTTGTAGTACTAGAGATTGAACCCAGGATCACACACCACACTTGGTAGGCAAGCATGCTACCATGAAGCTACATCCCCAGCTTTTTATTTTATTGTGATACAGGGTCTTACTAACTTGCTCAAGCTGGCCTTGAACTTGTGATCTTCATGCCTCAGTCTCTCAAGCAGATGAGATTACAGGCATGTGCCACCACATGTAGCTCCATAAGAATTCTTTATACATTCTGGATGCAAGTGTTTTATCAAATATATTATATGCAACTACTTTCTCCTATGGTATGCATTGTCTTTTCATTTTCTTAATGGGATTAATTCAATTTAGAAGGTCTTAATATTGATGACATTTTTTTTTAACTATTTTTCCTTTGCCACATGGGTTTTTGGTGTCATATCTAAGAAACTATCTCCTAACCCAAAGTCATAGGATTATTCATGTTTTTGTATGATTTTTTATATAGTTTTAACTCTACCTTTAGGTCTATAATCCATTTTCTGTTGATTTTTAGATTGAGTTGATTTGAGGTGAGGTCTTTTGATCATTTTTTAAATATTCCATTTAGCCCCTAAATCATTGCTAAACCAAAAATCAAATATTAATTAGTTGGTTCTTGAACCTTTTACTGAGTTGTTAAGGATCAATCCAAATAAGCCAGTTCTATGTCCTGCACAAGATATAGAATGAGACCCTAAGCCTGAGGTCAGGGGACTGGGATGTGACACTCACTGCAAAGCTAGAGGACTCAATGCCTCCTAGGTACATTCAGCAAGCCTTATTAGTTCTTTCTCAGAGGTAAATTGAGAAAAAGATCCAATCCCTTCGCCTGACCTCCAGGAGGGAATTCTGAACATTAAAGAAAATACAAGTATAAAATCCTTTTGAGCCAGGCATGGTGGTGTACGCTTGTAATCCCAGCATTTGGGAGGCTGAGACCGGAGGATCTGGGTTCGAGGCCAGCCTCAGCTACCTAGTGAGGCACTTCGCAACTTAGTGAGACCCTGTTTCAAAATAAAGAATAAAAAAATGGGGCTGGGGGTATAGCTCGGATGTAGAATGCCCCTGAGTTCAATCCCCAGTACCACAAAAAAAAAATTAAAAATAAATAAATAAAATCCATTTTTTTTTTAATTTTTTAATTTTTATTGTAGTAATTCGTGCAATATAGCGTACGTCTTTGTTAAGTACAAATTGTTAACAACATATTTGCACACAATTCTCATTTGACCCCTTCCCCGATTCCCTCCCCTTTCCCGTTCCCTCCTCCTCCCTCCCCCTAAGGTTCACTGATGTACCTACACAATCATAACAAGGTCACTCACTGAAATAAAATCCTTTTGAAAAGTGAACCATTATCAGAAAATATTCACAATAATCAATATTTTGCCAAAGGCCTCTTTTTAAACTGGAACATTACAGAAGGCAAAAAGCCACAGGAAACCCCACTGAGATTTACCAGTTGACTGGTTCTTCTCAACATGGTCAGATAGAGGGCAAGACCCTAGGTTCCTTCCTTAGGAGACACTGATACAGAAAAGGGCCTGGGAATCGTGGGCTGTGCTGACCTAACCACAGGTCTGCTCTATGGATTACAGTTATTATCCACATCCATAAAGAATCTAGCAAAGTACTGGCAGGGATAGCCTGACTTTAAATGGTAAAAACTGCATGGAACAGACTAAGCCTTTGCAATTAAAAGAAGAGGAAGAAGAAATCTTTGTTTTCCCTCCAATCACTTGTACGTTTGAAGAAAAAGCATCACAAACTTTTTTAAGTACAGAAGCCAGCATTGTCAAGAAGCAATGTAAATAATTGGGGATGTACAAAGTAAAAGTATTGTTTCTAACTAATAATGTGTCTTATAAATCATCTCCCTAAGAATAGAAGATCATGCTTATAGAAAATATCAAGATCTAACATCTTTGGGCTGCTCCAACCCGAATAACTGCCCCTATATCAAATTCATACTTCATCTGATTCCTTTGATTGTACACGGTCCCAGTTACTAATTACTTTTTTTTTTTTTTTGGCAGTACTAGGGATTGAACCCGGGGCATTCTACCCCCAAGCAACACCCCCAGACCTATTTTATTTTTTATTTTAAAACAGAGTCTCACTAAGTTGCGGAGAGTCTTACTGAGTAGCTGAGGCTGGCTGTGAACTGAGATACTCCTGCTTACCGTCCCAAGTACTGGGATTACAAGTATGTGCCACCACACCTGGCTCCAAGTTGCTAATTAAAGAGGTTTTTTTTCTTACATTTTCCTTCCATATTTTTAATAGGATAGTAAATTCCTTGAATCCAGGGTCTTCCTTTGTCTTTCTTTGGCATCTCCAAAAGTCCATGGTAACATTTGTTCAGTAGGTAATTACTTGTTTAAGAAGCAGGTAAAAAAAAATCTAATTTATAGAACACTTATTCTGTATTAAAGGGAAATATATAAATTTATTTTATTTTATTTTTGTAGTACTAGGAATTGAACCCAGGGGCCTTCTACCTCTGAGCGATACCCCCAGTCCTATTTTTTATTCTTTATTTTGAAACAGAGTCTCACTAAGTTGCAGAAAGCCTCACTAAGTAGCTAAGGCTGGCCACGAACCTGGATCCTCCAGGCTCAGCCTCCCAAGTACTGGGGTTACAAGCATGCACCACCATACCTGGCTGAAAAATTATTTTTTAAGGAGACTGCAACTTCTCAATCCTAATTAGAAGAAGGATTTCTAACTCTTGCTATAGAGTAGGGGTGAGATTTGCCCAGGTATTCATATCACCTTAATGTAGAACACATTCACAGAGTTCGATTATTATATTCTATTTTTTCCTACGGTTGAATCTATAAAGATATTCTCTACTCTTACCGAAACCCATCCCTAATAAAAATCAAGTATTCTATCTGCTAAAACCTGTGACATAGATGTCATTAATATTCAGTGTAAGTAACTCAATGGCATAACCCTAGTTGCACCTTGGAGTTTCCAAATCACAGTTTGGGGCCATAAAGTATTTTATTCCTTGGAAAGCCGATTTTTGCAGGGAGAAACTGGGAATTGAACCCAAGGTCTCACATATGCCAGAGAAGTGCTCTACCACTAAACCACATCCCCAGCCCCAGAGTTGACTGTTGAAGCTAGGTTGATAGGTATGCTACCCATTTACACACACAGATACATGCACACATACTATATTCTATTATTGGTGAAAATGGTTTGTTTTTGTAAATGTGAAAATCTCTCCCATATGTCAGCTCTCCCTGTATATCAATTCCATGGAGATTCATTTCTTCAGCTTCTAGCCAACGGAGAGAAAATACCACTCATCATGCCATTCTGGTATGAAGTACAATGAAGTCGACTCATCAGAAATACACTAAAAATAGCCAGCTCTGATTGTAATCAGGGACAGAGAATGTGCATTTCTGTTCATCTTAATGTTCTATTTCGTTAAAAATTTTTTTTCTTTGTTGTTCTCATGCTTTTTGATTCTGGGCATTCCAAAAGCTATAGAGTCCCCCTCTCCTACTGGGTGATTTAAATTTTAACCACATGCTTAACTCTCTCAAATCATTAGGCAAACTCTCAGGACTACAGCAAGTCAGTCGGCACCACTCACTTTCTTCTGTATGTGAATTGCTTGGGGTTTTTTGATTTTTTGCAGTACTGGGGATTGAACCCAGGGGCATTCTACCTCTGAGCTATACCCCCAGCCCTATTTTTAATTCTTTATTTTGAAACCAGGTCTTACTAAGTTGCGGAGTGCCTCACTAGGTAGCTGAGGCTGGTCACGAACCGGGATCCTCCAGTTTCAGCCTCCCAAATGCTGAGATTACAAGCATGCCCGGCTCACTTGGATGTTTTTATTAGGGCATTCAGACTGGTGTTGGCAAAAAAGAGGCAGCTTCTACACCAGTCAGTGGTATATGCAGGTCTCCAGACCTAGCCGGTCACAGATGCCAAGAGTAAAAGCCGAAGTGTGTGCTTTTTGAATGCAGGGTCAACACTGAAGGACTTCCACCGAACCCAACCACTGGCTTGCTTGACGGGGCTTCCATAGCCAGCATCTTGATTGTGTTTGCACTGCTCTCCCACTCCTCATTTTGGACCATCTGCTTTGGCAGAAGGCCCGGCTGTTTCTGAAATGTTCTGTTTTCTCTAAAATGGTTTTTTAGAGCTTCCACAGAAATACTTCCAGAATATTCCCTCTCTATTCTTTCTCCCTTCCCCTTCTCCACAGAAGACTTTCTTTCCAGTTTTACTGCTGCCCATAGATTCTGCTCCATGCCACCAGGTTGCCTTGGGCTTGCTCCTGCCCTCTGTTCTGACCAACAGACCTCCCAGGGTGTGACTAGTTTATTTACAGGAAGGAGCTGCACAAGGTCCTCCTAGGATTTCTCTCTACCTTTTAACACGAAGCATTGCCTGGCAATTAAAATACTTCGAATTTCTCCCAGGTGTTGATGCAGTTTCCCAGTGAGAGCCAATCATACCTGAAGCCTGTATTGAACCATGAGCTGTCCCCAGTTTCCAGGTGTTCATTCTTGTATCCTTGGAGCAACTAAGAAGGGTGGGTGTGAGCATGTGCATGTAGGAGCTCAAACATCCTGCAGGATGTGTGGGAAGGGAGTGTGGAGTATCATTCTTTAGCATCTGTCTCTCAAAACTGCTCTAATTTCTCTGATTTGTTTCCATAGGAGCAAAAGGGATTCAGTCGAATGGAGCATTCCTACAGCAAAAAGTTTGTGACTTTTTTTTTTTTTTTTTTTTTAATGTCTATGCCCTACCTAGTTGGGAGGGTCCAGGTACTTTGCCTTTTTGAGACGCAGTATGGAGACGTGGTAGTGGGGAGGCACATGCCTATGTGCTGAGCTGGGAACACTGCTACATTTTCTCTAAGGCTGTGACCCTTATATTTTTACTCCTGTCCCACATGAATGCATTTCCCTGACTTTTGGGTCTTCATCTATCATGAATTAACACTTACAGAGAGTGACTCCTTCAGAACTTCCCAAACACACTTTATAAATCTTGCTTTTAAAACTATGACTTAATGCTTCACAAATCCATTTGCAATGAAAATGTCTTCTAAAAGAGCACGTCCATTTTCTACAGCAAATGATCCTAAGATGATTACTTAAGTAAAATGTAGCATGTTTTGAAGTCTTTGAAATGAAAACAGCGAAGTACTATTCAGGTTTGAGATGTATAGACACTCGTATCTGTCAAGACTCAGGTTCATTCCACTGTATATAGTTTACCTTTGAAAAAGGTAAACAAATATCAAACTCCAGATAACAATCGCATGTTGAAATATTGGGGAGCAGGGAGTGTACTGATGTCTGTGACTTCCTTTGTGAGGCTTCAAACAAAGTATGAGCAGACACCTGGTGAAGCAAATACAGGGAAATGATAATTATAAAATTGAGGTGATTGATCGCTGTAATCTGAATGCTTGTGTCCCTTAAATTTATATGTTGAAATTTAACCCCCATGTGAGCGCATTTTGAAGTGGAGTCATTGGGAGGAGATTAGTCATGAGAGCAGAACCCTCATGAATAGAATCAATGTCCTTTTAAAAGCAGCCCTGGCCGGGCGTGGTGGCGCACGCTTGTAATCCCAGCATTCGGGAGGCTGAGACCGGAGGATCCGGGTTCGCGGCCAGCCTCAGCGACCTGTGAGGCACTCCGCAACTTAGTGAGACTCGGTTTCAAAATAAAGAATAAAAAATAGGGCTGGGGGTGTAGCTCGGAGGTAGAATGCCCCTGAGTTCAACCCCCAGTCCCACAAAAAAAAAAAAATAAATAAAAATAAAAAAATAAAAGCAGCCCTGGGTGCAGCCTTACTCCTTCCACCATGTGAGGCTATTGTGCAAAGATGCCATCTACGAGGAACAGGTCCTTACCAGGCATTGAGTCTGCTGGTGCCTTGATTTTGGACTACCCAGCTTTCAGAACCATGAGAAATAAATTTGTTTGTATGTACCAAGTCTGAGACATGTGTCATAGCATCTCAAGTGGAACTAAAATATGAGTATATATATGTCCTCAATGTACAATCTTTTCAACTTTTCTGTATGCTATAAGACTTTTTTTTAATCACTAAATGTAGGCAAAGGAGAGAGGAACACATTTGGAATTGAGAGGTTTTTCCTATTGTGGCACGATTAAGATTAAAAAAAAATATGATCCAGGCCTTAACTTCACTCTACAAAATGAGACATTCAAATATGTTTGTGTGTATGTGTCTGATAATCTATGATTTTCTGTAACAAGCATGGATCAAATGGTCAGAAGTCTTCAATCCACAGGAAATTGGGGCTCTTGTTTATTGAAATTATTTAGTCCAAAGGAAACATTCAAAATCCTGTTATCCAACATTTTACCAATTGGAAAGAGCTAATGTGCCTTGCTGATGGTCTCATCTTTCCCAGTGCAAACTTATCGGGTGCCAAGTGCTGATGCCAGAAACACAGTGGGCAGGCATAACCTCTCCCAATTCCGGGATGGTCAAGATTGGTCTGAATAATTATAGAGAAAACATTTAGATGCTATCCCAGGGTGCTCTACTCAAACTAGTCTGATGTGATTGTACACCTCACTGTCCTTTCAAATCCCATAGCTCAGTAGTCTGACACCCAGGCAAAGTGG
The DNA here is from genome assembly GCA_004027655.1 of Graphiurus murinus. Taxonomy (NCBI): domain Eukaryota; kingdom Metazoa; phylum Chordata; class Mammalia; order Rodentia; family Gliridae; genus Graphiurus; species Graphiurus murinus. Next base: position 40,397 of record PVLC010009793.1, read on the forward strand.
GCAGCCACGTAAGGGGTAGATATTTGGGGGTCAGTCTGAAGGTAAGACTTTCTCCTTACTCCCCTTATTTGCCCCTCAAATATATCTTCTATTCCCGGGTGAAAATATCTGAGTTAATGAGTTAATCATCTGAATGATGGCTCACTCCTGGAATAGGCAGCCTGTCTAACATGACATGGATAAGGACATTCAGATCCTTTGCAGAAATCACTTAATAATAGGCAGAGATGGAGGGTTATTAGTAGAGTTTTCTCCTCACCTGCAATATTCTTCTCCTAAGCACATACCACAACTGTAACTCATCCGGTAGCCTGAAATGAGACCTCATATACAGAGCATCCTTTATTAACCCATCTGAAAGCCATCTCACTTCCATTTAGTTTATTCTCAGAAGCTCCTCAGTTCTAGGCAGATTGAGAGGGCTGGTCACACCTGTAGTCTGATGTGTGTGCAATAATATGAGTTATAATGCAGTTATAATTGTGTGAAGAATTGCAAGGTGCTCTGATTGTGTATAACTAAAGGACTTCACTTAGCCTGTGAAGTCAGAGAAGAACTGAGACCTAAAGAAGAGAATTATTGGGAATTCTAGACAAAGCAAAACTCACATTCAACATATCTGAGATGAGAAAGATTTTATACACACACATATATGTATGTGTGTATACATATGTATATATGTACATATATAATCTCATATATAATCACTTATGAAATATGCGAGAATTACAGAGTAACCTTATGTTATGTTCGCCTGTGAACATTCTGGCTGTAGCCCCTTGTTCTGACATAATCATTAATACTATCCTCTTTCACTCTCAAACACATCATGGTTTAGAAAATTAATTATATATTCACCCTAGAGAAACTGTACAGTGTCCATGTAACTGTAGTAAAGGGACTGAAGAGGAGATTCATGCAAATGAGACCGCTGAGATGATGGAAAATTGATCATCCGGGGTCTGGAGAGACATACCAATGATTTGGAATATTTTCATCCGAAATCTAAGAAAATTGAGGAGAGTCATACACAGAGAAGGGGCATGATCTTATGTGAATTCTAAGCAAATCAGATGCAAAAGTGAGTATGAGAGACCCCACCTAGAAGAGCATTTGTCATGGTATGGTCCGGAGACTATGGAGGGTAAATTCAGGTGGGGGCATCAGAAATGGAGCTAAGTTGACAATTCAAAAGATATCCAGGGGGAAGAGATGGCAGAATGTGTGCTGCTGGCTGAAAGGTCCAAGCAGTGGAGAGGCCCAGTTTCCACGTGGGCCAACCTCAGTCATAGAGGGTGTCTTTCACAGGGAATACCACACAGGCTCCACTGAAATGAAAGCAAAGGCAGTGGGAGAGGGGAAGTCAAAGATAGTGTCCAAGCCAGGTGCAGTGGTACAAACCTGTAATCCGAACCCTTGGAAGGCTGAGACAGGAGGAGCACAGGTTCATGGCCAGTCTCAGCAACTTAGCAAGAGTCTCAGCAACTTAATGAAATCCTGTTTCAAAACAAAGGGGGGAGGGGGGCTGAGTGTATAGCTTGGAGGTAGAATGCACCTGGGTTCAATTCCCAGTACCAAAAAAAGAAGATTGTGGCCAGCTTTTGGGTATTCAAGGAAAAGAAACTGAATCCCATAGCACATTCTTGAAATTGTCTTATGATACAAAGCACTCTATCACTTATTTGCACCTGCATGTCTCTCATTTATGTGCATATCTTATCTTGTTTTGAGCCTGCTGGTCCACCTAACTGTCAGTACTCAACAGCAGAGACCAGGTCAGATTCATCTCTCCTATCACCCACAGAGCCTACCATAGATCTGTCATGCCCTTGGAAACTTGGGAATGGGTGAAAAAAATGAGCAGATGGGTAAGAGGGTTATCTTCTGCAAAGAGAAGACAAGACATAGAAGAACTAGAGTGGTAAAAATATAAATAAATAAATAAATTATAGACTATTGACCAACTAATTAATCCAACTCAGTAGACCAATATAGAGGTTCATGATCATTTTCTGTAAAGGGCCAGTAGTAAATATTTTAGACTCTACAGCATATAGCCTTTGTGACGATTGATATACTCTGTCATTTTAATGAATAAGCAGCCATAAACAAAACATAAGCAGAAGGGCATAGCTATGTCCCATTGAAACCTTTTTATGTACAATGAACTGTGAATTCCATTTAGTTTTCACATGTCATATTATTATTCTTTTGATTTTTTTTCCTAAACACTTGAAAATAAGAACTTACTCTTAGCTTTCAGTCTCTATGAAAACAGGCAGTGGTTGAATTTGGCTTTAGGGTTGTAGTTTGCAGAATTCTGGGCCAATCTATCTACTCTTTCAACATGGAGGATAGCAACGCTTCTTATCTTACATATTCTCAAATTTAAAAGCTCACCCTAAATGCCTTCCCTTTCTGTCTCAAGAACAAGGAAAACATTTAAAATCCTACCATGCCGGATCTCTAAGTCATGTTTTGAAATGGCTTTGATTTCTTAAATGTTTTCTCTTTCCTCAACCTTTTTTGGGGGCCTGCTTTCTCTCTCTCTGCCCCCACCCCTTAACTCTTCTTCTTCTTCTTTATTGTGCAAGTTTATTCTCTCCCTAATAAATTTTGCCTTTACTACCAGAGGCATTACTGGGTTTGACATTTTTAGTGAGGATGCTGAGATTTCTCCTGTTTTTGTTTAGCACTTGCCTTTTCACAATCATGGGCAGCCTCAGACCTTCCTAAATGAAGGATTGATGCTTACCCAGCATGACCCGCACCTGGAAATCTATTAACAATTAACAGCCAGTAAAAACAGGCAACCCAGAGATCCTGAGCCTGCCAGCTTCAGGGGAGGTAAGGGCCAATTTAAAGTGCTGATGATGTGCCCAGGACTTAATATATTGGTTCCTGTCCACTGGCATCTGCAACTCTACACTGACCATAAATATTATTTATTCGTTTAAAGATAAACACTGTTCTATGTGCACAATAATTTGTGGAACTAAACTAAGAAGGAGAGTAACAAAGCAATTAGACCTAGGCTGGAGGTCGTCACTAAAATGTGTCTCACTAAATATGTTCCTGCCAAAAGGACTTGTATCCAGTGCAAACCTACCCCTGCATGGGAATCACATCTCAAACCAAAAGCAGCATCTGCCTGGATACACAGCTTAAAATATGAAAGAGAATTTGACCCAACCCATGGAAGGATTGGAATATCATCCATGGAAATACTTGGTTATTTTTTCCAGATCTAGACTAGCTGCAAGTTATGGTGATGACCAGAAATATTTTGGAGGGGAGCAGTCCTTAATACTCTGAATGTAATGAGGACTGGGAAGGCAAAGTGGGGGCTCTGACTGTATTCTCAAGCCAACTCCTATTCAGTCTGTCATAGGGTGAGGATGCCCCTACCCTTTCACTCTTAGAAAACAGAAAGCCAATGGTCACCATTGTGCTGGAATATAGCCCTTTATCTAAGAGGCTGCAGAATCAGAGACGAGAGTGGAGAAGGGACAGGACCCCAGTGGCCATCACTTAGGAGATACTTTCCCCTTCCCATCACACAGGATACCTGCAAAGACAGGCAGTGTGGTCTTATCCAACGATCTGGAATCTCTGAGTATTTCCGCTATTGGAAAAGCAGTGCTTCGATTTCCCAGCTGACCCTTCTCTGCGATTGGTTTCTAGAATGTTGTAGTGCAGTAAAGTAGGTGTCAAATATGCCGGGCTCAACTGAAGAGTATTTAAATCCATCAGCCTCCATGGCACACGGCACTGCCTGCCTGGGATGACGATGCAGTCCTAACGTGCAGATGCAGTTACAGCTGCTCTGCCTTCAATTCACCTGGGTTGTCCCAGTCTCTTGGATGAAAGGGCTGCACTTTTTCTGCACACCATTCACTGGCTCGTGGAAATGGACCCTTTCCTCAAACTGCTAATTCTGAAAGCCTTCAGTGGACGGAGCCAGGGGAAGGGAAAAAAATATACACATACAGTTTAAAGGCATCCTCTGAATTTGCTAATAGGCATGCACGGTCCTCTCGAAACTAAAATAGAATTTTTGATGAAGTACCTCATGGCAAATTTGAAATATTAGCCTGGGGGGCCCAACAAGACATAATTCACTCTACTGGTGAGAACAAATCTCATTTCCACATCCATTGCTCTAAACTCATTACCGACCCGGGGGGAAATGCTAGCCTGGAGCAAGTTTTAATAAAGACACCGGTGGAGCCCTTGCCACAGTACTAAGTGCAATAATGAACAACAAGCCACTTGGTAGCAATGGACCCCTGGACCTGTGGAGACCCAAGAAGGCAGCTTCTGAATGGCTTAATACTCCATCCAGGGCAGAACAAAACATTCAAAAAGGATTCCATTATTGTATGCAATAATTTATCACATGAGACCCCTTTTTTTTTTTTTTTTTTGCTGTACTGGGGATTGAACCCAGGGGCATTCCACCTCCGAGCTCCATCCCTAGCCCTAGCCCTATTTTGTGTGTGTGTGTGTGTGTGTGTGGTACTGGGGATTTAAGTCAGGTCATTCTACCTCCAAGCTACACCCCCAGCCCTATTTTTTATTCTTTATTTTGAAACAGGGTCTCACTAAGTTGCAGAGGGCCTCACTAGGTAGCTGAGGCTGGCCGCGAACCCAGATCCTCCGGTCTCAGCCTCCCAAATACTGGGATTACAATACAAGCGTGGCCACCATGCCCGGCTCCTATTTTTTATTCTTTATTTTGAAACAGTGTCTCACCAAATTGCAGAGGGCCTAAGTAGCTGAGGCTGGCCTCGAACCGGGATCCTCTAGTCTCAGTCTCCGAAACATGAGACATTTTTTAGCTGATTGTCAGACACTGATTGTCAGCTTGCCTTTAAGTGAATAATTGCTGAGAATAATTTATTATGAATTAATTTTGATTTAAGAAAAGAAGAAATAGACACAATAGAGGAATTAAAAATAATGATAATTTGGGGGTCTGAAAGACCTAGATTCAAATTTAAGATCCAGGGTAAATCTGTTTCACTAGAAACGGACTCTTAGCTAAGCATAAACTATCGAAGTCTATTATTTCTTGCTATCTCTCCCAAATACCTTGTCATATAATAGATGCTCAACAAACACATGGTAAATTGACTGACTCTTGAGGATTTCTATGAGGATTAAGAGAGCCAATATATTTAAAACCTTTACTATGTTCTGGGCATAAAGTAGTTCTACAACAAATTCAGAATAAATTAACCACTAGTACAAAGCTCCTGGTGGAAAGGCCACAGGGAGAACTTAGAATGAAAAACTGAACCAAACTGAAGAAATCTGACAACTGTTGTGGTCTGGCAGGAAAGAGTCAGGTCCAGGGGGATCAAGGAAGGGTTACATAGTAGAATATGGCAGGGAGGTTGTGCAGCATACTTTTTTTTTTTTTTTAACCCCAGCCCTATTTTTTATTCTTTATTTTGAAACAAGGTCTCACTAAGTTGCAGAGGGCCTCACCAAGTAGCTGAGGCTGCCCGGAACCTGTGATCCTCCTGTCTCAGCCTCCCAGGTACTGGGATTACAAGCATGTGCCACCATGCCCGATTTAGAGTCTACTTAAAACAAGGCAGTGGATTATTATCATTTATTCTTGTGTGTGTGTGTGTGTGTGTGTGTGTGTGTGTGTGTGTGTGTGTGTGTGTGTGTGTGTTTTAGAGGGGATTGAATCCAGGGGCTTTCTACCTCTGAGCAAGATCCCCCTGTTTTTTGAAACAGGGTCTTGCTAAGTTGCTGGGGGTCTTGCTAAATTGCTGAGGCTGGCCTTGAACCTGTGATTCTCCTTTCTCAACCTCTCAAGTACTGGGCCAGCATACTTTTTAAAAGCAAGGCAGTATCTAAAAAGAATCAGAGCAGTTCTAATTTCAGGAGTTAGGGAGCCATGCTTGTTAATCAGTTCTCTGCTTTAACAAGAAGACTGAAAGGTTACTCTGAATTTCCAGAATGTATTTGGGCAGGTACAGCCAGATGAAAAACTAAAGCATGTTTCTAGAGAATGTAATAGGAGGTACGAGGAGGGAAGTACTCATGTGACCAGAGAGTCAACCTGTCCTGACCTGTTAGGCGGGGGCTTCTCCTTCGCTCCCCTTTCATTGACGCCTGCTTCTCCAGGCCAGCCTGACCAACCATACCCCACCTTCTCCATGACGGTGGGGTGACTGCCCTGTTTTTTCTTTGAGGGGGTCTCTGCCAATCTAGTTTTTTTCATTCTCTTTAAGTCTGAAATAACCTATATAATATCTTCATTCATTAGGAGAGGGAAGAAAGGTAGAGACAATGAGTGCATTTTCATGAAGTGGGACTGTCCTCTATCTTGATTACTAACATATAAATCTTATTTCCCCAAATGAAACATGACTTCCCTGCCTCAGGAACTTCTCTTTGGTACATACCTTCCATGAATGAACTTTAGGAAAGTTACTCACCTGTATGACACAAGAAGCACTTATCAGCAAAGACTGAAAGAAAGCCAATGGCTATTGCAATGCATAGACTGGGGCAAATAGCCTTTGCATGATTCTCAGCAACTTTGCACAGACATTTTTAGTAGCTATCCCATGCAAGGTAATCAGAAGGAATTTCAGTAGCACTACACACACACACACACACACACACACACACACACACACACACACACCATTAAGAGACATCTGCACCCAGTCATTCTCACAGGCAGGATTCCTCAATAGGCTCTGGTTGCAACCAATTCTTATTAGCCAAATCTACCCTGGTACCAGCAAAGTAGCTTAGGAAAGAGTCTAGAGCCTCCCTTCTCTCTCTCTCTCTCTCTCTCTTTCTCTCTCTCTCTCTCTGTCTCTCTCTCTTTCTCTCTCTCTCTTATTGCTTTTATTGGTGCATTACAATCTCACAGCATAATGCAGATCACAGTGATAGGGACATACATGCACACAGCACTCAGTGGGCTTTCCCCTGGCTCCCTCCTCACTGCCCTCCTCATGATACTGAGATTGGCATTGATAGTTTCATATATGTGCATAACATCGATAGAAGTGATTTAGTAGTCATTATCCAGTAGGGTTGATTCTGTGAGCTACCTGCTTTCCAGATGACTGCTCCAACCCATTCCTCTCTGTCTTCCCCTCCTGCTTGTGTGGCCCTTTAGTCTGGTCCCAGCACAGCCATGCCCCCATTGTTAGACTCGACTCTGCAACACACACACACATCTCCCTTTAACCTCACACAACCTGAAAGCGCTGTGTAAAAGGTGCCAGCGCTGCCTCCTCATCTGGGACAGAGGAGACAAGAAACTATCATTGGCATTTTCATGAGGAACTGATCGTCCTTCCTCGAGAAAAACAGATAATGACAAAAACCAAAAAAAGCAGTCCATCTGTTTTCTGATTGCTGGGACTGGAATGAGGGTGAGTGAAGAGACAGGGGCAGCTAAGAGTCCGTTGTCACAAAGAGCAAAACGGAGAGTCCAGAGACTTGTCCTTCTCCGTCCAGAATTACCAACCGATCATTTCCCATTTCATGCAAACTGTGAAATGCATCCAATGGCGAATGCCAGAGAAGCTTTCCAGACCAATAAGTTACCATTTGCAGGCATCAGAATTGTGTGGGACAGAGGGGATAACAAAAGAATAAAACCATGCAAGGATAATCAAAGGGGAGGAGGCTCCTCATGCAGATGGCAGCCCACACTGAGCAAATGGACAAGTGATTATCACAAAGTTGAAAGAAGCAAGTTTGGGGCATATGCTATAGCTAAAGTTGAAGCAGGGGTGCAAGTGACATAGCAGGGTAGAACAATTAGGGAATTAATTACGGCTCTGTTTTTACTTCTATTGTCAGTGCTAATTATTTGTTGGTTTGAAGTAAGCTCCCTTGTCTTCATTAGCGCCTGTCAGTAAATGATAACATACTCGGATTTCCACCAGCAACTACTGTTGTTTCCAAGGACTGTATTTGCAGCATCAGCTCATATTTTCATATGACGACAGTAATAGTCCAGGAACACACACTCACTAAAGCTAAAAATGCCTTCTAGTTTCTTTAAGGAGAAGCATGCTACTGTTACTATTTCCTTGCTTCAGACTTTAGCCTCTGGTTATTTTGGTGCATCAAACTAAAAGTTCCTTTTCAACTTTGAAGAAGCAGTAGCTAGGTTTGTTGGAAGAGGATGAGTTGGAACTAGCTCCCTTCATGAACATTTGTAGCCCATCAAGCCATTTTACAAATGACTGCCATCCTTCTGTATTCCTTTTTAATCAATCAATCAATCAATTAACTGTGGTACTAAGGATAGAGCCTAGGGGTGTTCTACCTCTGAGCTACACTCCCAGCCCTATTTTTTGAAACAATATCTCACTAAGTTGCTGAGGGTCTTACTAAGTTTCTGAGGCTGGACTCAAACATGCCATCCTCTTGTATTAGCCTCCCAAATAATAGGATTACAGGTGTGCACCATAATGCAGAACTCCTCCTTGGGCATTCCTAACACAAGCAAGATCATCCAAGGAGGAGAACTGGTTTGGAATCTATACCAACCTGGCAACAAGGAACTGGTGAAGAATCAACTCACTCATACTTGCCACCTTTAATTTCTGCCCTAAAAGAATAATAGTAACTTTTCATTTCTGTTGACTTCTTACTGCTTGTCAGACTTAACACTCTGACAAGAGAGGTTTTTTGAGAGTGTGTATATGCGTGTATGTGTATGTTTTGGTACTAGAGGTTGAACTCAGGGGCATTCTGCCTCTGAGCTATATCCCCAGACCCTCCCTCCCTATTCCTTCCTTCCTTCCTTCCTTCCTTCCTTCCTTCCTTCCTTCCTTCCTTCCTTCCTTCCTTCCTTTCTCTCAACAGGGTCTTGCTAAATTGTTGAGCCTGACCTCAAACCTGCAATCCTCCTGTCTCAGCCTCCCAAGGATATGGATTACAGGTGTGCACCACCACACCCGGGGCAAAGTTTGTGTTTTAACTTCCATACTGTTGTAAGAGTTACCAGTGTCACCAGGTATGGTGGCATACACTTGTAATCCCAGGGCTTGGGAGGCTGAGACAGAAGAATGACAGGTTTGTGCCCAGCCTCAGCAACTTAGTGAGACCCTCTGCAATTTAGTGAGACTCTATTTCAAAATACAAAATAAAATAGGGCTGGGAGTATAGTTCAGAGAGAGAATGTCCCCTGGGTTCAATCCCCAGCAACACACACACACACACACACACACACACACACACACACACACACACACACACAAGTTACCAGGTCCTATCTTAGTATTAGAGAAGGGGTAGGAGTGGATGGAGACAAAGATTGGAAGAAGAGAAGTAACATGACCAAATGCAGACTGCTCAATATAAAGAGCACTGGACTGAAAGTCAGGAATCAGATGGATAAACTCGGTTTGTCTACCAGTAATGCCTGAGGAATGAACCTGGAGAGAGAAGTCTGGTTTCTCCAAAGCAAAGAAACAAGGGGGGCAGATACAGGCCAGTTTTGACTCCTGAAAGAGTGTGTATTAATGGGAGGGAGAAATGGAAGAGACTTCAGGAAGACTGAGAAACACAGTCCTGGGAAATCCTGCACATTATCACTCCTGGTTATTACTTTTGGAGACATTTATGACTTTTTTTTTTACCAATAACTCAAGAGAATCTAATCAAACCTATCCAAACCTATCCTTAAAGCTAGACCTGAAGAAACTGACTTTTTTTTTTCTTTTGCAGAAGATATTTTGTGTTTCCTTAAATGGAAAGTTTCAGTGGAACATCTTATTTTAGAATCTCTAACTTTATCTTCTTCTTTTCCTTCTCTCTCTCCCTCTCTCTCTTTTAAAATTAGAAATGTTGGCTAATTTGTGAATTTGTTATTTCTGGGCACATTTAGCTTGGCCTTTAGAGTTAGATACTAAAGGTACTGATTCCACAGACAAAGGATTGGAGTCCCAAGTCAGTGTGGCCCTCAGTATTGCACACAGAAGAACTTTCCAAGGGGAGGCGGGGGGGGGGGGTAGTGGAGGACAAAATCTTCTGAGTGTAGAAATAGATAAAATGACAAGAAGACTAGAGTTGCCATCTGCTGGAGGATGGCAAGAATGACATTTGACACTATTTGCAAAAGAAAAGCTAAACTCATTAGTCAAAATAATAAATCTTCATGTACTGCACGCTGCCAGTTAAAGAATGAAAAAAAAAAACTGCAAAGGTGTGCTATTATTTCAGCACGGCAGTTTTCAGATAATGGGGAAAGTAAAACAATAACCTTCTCTCTGCCTAATTTGTACCCCATACAGTCTCGGAAAAGATGATGAATATTGCTTTGTAGCCTTTCAAATGCCAGCATGTTCCTTCAACGTGCATTTCTCACTTTCACCACTGCGACTCTGAAAACGATGCTGGGGTTTCTTCCTTCCATGAGTATGCCTTGTCATTGCTTCCAGGTTTTCCTTCTGCTTATGTAACATGACCAAATGCGGAGAGCTCAATATAAAGAGCACTGGACTGAGAGTCAGGAATCAGATGGATAAACTCGGTTTGTCTACCAGCTAGCAAAATAACCACAAGCCAATTACTTCATCATGTTGGGTTGGTATTTTAAGCTGTAAAATTATAAATGTTATGGAGGATGGGCTGCCGAATCTAAATGATCTCTAAGGTCCTTTTTAGCTCTCGAATTCTGTGAATCTATAAGCATTCCAAGCTCATGTAGCACTTATAACATGAATATTCAAGCTAAATTCTCATCATTGCTTCTACTGAATGTAGCAAAACTGTATCTAATGGCCTGATTAATCAGCCATAACCGTCTTCTACGCCAATGAAGGGAGAAATGTTTTCCCCCTTCTCATATTGGAGAGAAAGAGCCAGTTATTTAAACTTGATTTCTCTGATGCCGTTTCTGTTGCAGTCATTGAAATACTAAAGCTCTCTGATCAAGAATAATATGAAACCAGCTTCAAGAATCACAGAGTTAGAACAGCTAATAAGTGGAAACTGAAGTTAAGAGATTCATCTATACTTGAATAACAGGTGTGGGGCCAAAGTGGATGAGAACATTTAATTGGCAACATCTTCCTTATCTGAAAAAAACCTACCCTCCATTCTGTGTAGCTCTGTATCTTATGTATTTACATCATCCAAGTCAGGCATGCCCTCCTCTCCAGTCAATTATTTCTTCCAGCCTAGGCTGCATTTCCCTACTCTGGAAATACTAGTGTTTAATGCCTGAAAACCAGCATTGGCAGGGTGACATTGCCTTTCATCCACTTATTCATTCAACAAATACTCAATGAACATATTTTCCATGTCTTGAATTCTTCCAGGTGGAAGAGAAAAGACCCCTGTTCTCACGAAGCCTGTATCTTAATGAAGGAGCAGAAGAAACATAGATACACTGGAAAATAATATCCAGTAGTAGTATGTGTCATGGCAGAATATTAAAACAGGTAATAGGATCATGCCCGGATGCCTTCTTTGCATTGAGTGATCAGGGAAAGTGATTTCTAAATTGAAACTTTAAAAAATGGTGGAGATGACTATACAAAGACGAAGGGAAGGGCAGTCACAAAACAGATTGACACTGGGAAGGGGGACTCAAAGGAAGGAAAGGGGCGGGCTGCAATAAAATTAATAAAAGTGATAGTAATGGCAAGATAACAGGAGGGAAGTGGGCCAGATTGGATGATACCGAGTTTCAAGGTCATGCTGAGGAAGGAATTTATTCCAAGAATTCTGGAGGAAACCACTTTAAGCCAAGACTTTACTTCTCTTTTCATGTAAATCAGTCTCCCTTATCTCCAAGGGTTAATGCTAACTTCTTTTCAGGTTCTACTAACTCCTAGGTTGCCCAAACCATGGCACAAGCAAGGCATTTTAATAAACAACTGCTGATTAGCTGTCTGATGGGGCAGTACATGAAGTCTTTAAGTTAGCGAATATTACAGAAGCCCTGAGACTGCAGCCCTCGACCTCAAGTCCTTAGGAAGGCTGAAGAAATGAGCTCAATGTGGCTTGCCCTCGGCCATCACCTATGACTCCAGCTAAGATGCATGATGGTAAGGAGAAGCAGAAGAGGAACAGAGGGAGTGATTGCCTTTGCTGACTCCATCAAAGCAAAGCAAATCACCTAACTTTGGAGAGAAGTTCTCAGGGTCTTTGTACTCACTAGCCACAGTGGCTTCAATAGAAACTGTCGTGTAGCTTCAGCTGAAACTTTGGAACAGGCAAATCAGTAGCATTTCATGGTGTTCATGCTCAAAACAGTACTTTTGTATAAAACGGCAGCCTGAGTAGTAGGAGCAGGCATGGATTTGAAAGGTTACTTGGTATTTTCTTTCTTCATGCTAGCTCCCTTTTTACATGCTTTTCTTTTGACTGGAAGGCAATCTTTAATTACAGCTTTAAGGGGAGATAGTACAATACAGAGGTTGTTAAACATTATGAAAACCAGAAAGCCTCTAATGCTGGCTGAGAGTAACGTGACTTCTTTTTGAATCCTTGTTTTAGAAAAGGAAAATCCCTGAGACCGGAGGATCCGGGTTCATGGCCAGCCTCAGTTACCTAGTAAGGCACTCCACAACTTAGTGAGACTCGGTTTCAAAATAAAGAATAAAAAATAGGGCTGGGGGTATAGCTCAAAGGTAGAATGCCCCTGAGTTCAATCCCCAGTACTGAAAAAAAAAAAAGAAAAAGGAAAATCCCATAGAATTAACCAAGAGTTAAGGGGGAAATCATCTTCCTTCTTCTTCCCCACCCTGAGTGTTGTAGGGAGTCCTATAGGGTATGACAGAAGGAACCTGTGTCCCAGAAACCCAGGGATCTATGTGGTCCTCAAGGATATTTGTAGTTTTGAACAATACATAAGG
>PVLC010009794.1:0-36952 GCA_004027655.1 Graphiurus murinus
AGGAGGAGGAAAGTGGCGGTAAAGGGAAAAGGAAGGAGACAAGGAGAAGGAGAAGAATAAAGCTTTATAATTGATGGCCTAACATCATAAGACACAAAAAGTATAAATGAAGCATAAAGTAGAAGAAATGATAAAGATAAGAACAGAAATTTATGAAATAGAAAATAGGCAAACTAAAAAAAATAACAAAGCCAAAAATTGCTTCTTAAAAAGATGAATAAAGTAGAAAATTTCACCAAAAATAAATAAAAATATAAAAATAACAAGTGCTATAGAGGATGTAGAGAAATAGGAACTCTTATACACTGTTAGTGGGACTGCAAATTAGAACAAGCACTATGGAGATCAATATGGTGATTCCTCAAAAGATTAGGATGAAATAAAATAACCATATGACCCAGCTATACCACTTCTCAATACCTTTCCAAAATAATTAAGGTCAGAATATTATAATGATATATGCATATCTATGTTTATAGCAGCACAATTCACAATAGCCAAGTTATGTAACCAATCTAGGTATCCATCAATAGATGAATGGATAACAAAAATGTGGCATATATACACAATGGAATTTTATTCAGTAATAAGAACAACAAAATTATGTCATATGCTAAAAAACGGATGGAATTAGAGGATTTTATGCTAAGTAAGATCAACTAGCCTCAGAAAGTCAAGGATTGTATGTTTTCTCTCATATGTGGAAGCTAGAAAGTAGGATACAAAAGGGATTTTAGATCATTCAGGGGAGTTACCAGTAAAATAATGGAAGGGGGCAGGGAAAAGAAGATGGGGAGGGGAAAAGGAAGAACTGATGTAACAAACAATTCAAATTATTCTATGTCCATGTATGAAGGATCACTACCAAAATCACTACTATATATGGAGAAGGGTGGATAGCAGGGTGGGACCTGAAGGGAAACACACCAAGTCTTGGTTGTATGTTTGTTTGTATGACTTTCAACCTCACTATGATGTACAATTGCAATGCACCAATAAAAGTACTTTAAAAAATATTGGGAAGAAATATAGGAAAAATAATAAGGTGTAGTAAGATCCTTGGAAATTAAAGTTTAGAAACAAAATTTCCATTATTTTTATTTATTTTGTGGATAAAATATTCAACTAATTTGAAAATTTCAACTAACTCTAAAACAGTATTTGATATTTCCATCAAAATAACTCATAGCTTTAAAAAATGGAAGATCACTCCCATATTTATTAATAATGGATTTTGTTGATAACTGTGATTTAAATTTTTATTCTTTTCAGATTCAGTAATATTAGGTATATCCTTCTTTTACTAACAAGGCTCTCTTCATCCCAACCTAAATATGTTTTCATTCTGCCTTGGAATCCTGTGTCCATCTCTAATGACAGTAGCTGTGCCTTATCCATGGTTTCACGTTCTATGGTTTTACCCTCCACTAACCATGGCTCAAAATTATTAAGTGGAAAATTCTAGAAATAAATAAATCATAAGTTCTAAATTGTAGGCTTTTATGAGTAGCATGATGAAACTACACTGTCCAGCTCTGCTCCATCCTGCCCAAGACATGCATCGTCTTCTATGCAGAGTATCCACACCGTATGTGCTGCCCACCTGTTAGTCACTCAGTAGCCATCTTGGTCATCAGCTCTACTGTCCATGATTAACACATGTTTGTGTTCAAGTAGCCGCTTACTTATAACCCCAAAGTGCACTGCTGGTAATTTAGATATGCCAAAGAGAAACCATCAAGTGCTTCCTTTAAGTGAAATAGTGAAAGTATAATAAGGTTTTAAGAGCAAGAGAGAAACCACATTTCCATAACTTTTGTTACAGTATATTATTATAATTATTTCATTTTATTGTTAATCTCTTACCATGTCAACTTTATGAGTTATGTATAGGGGAAAACAGTATATACAGGGTCTGGGACTATCCACATTGTCAGACATGAAGTAAGAGGCTTGGACGGTATCTCCCATATATAGGAGACTAATGTATATTAACACATTTTGCCTCAGATTATAAAGGGTTATGTTCTTGTCCTAGATTCCTTATATTTTATCTTGATTTACCTCTTTTTTTTATCCAAAAGCCTAAAATTCATTATGCAGTATAAAAAAATAATAAATGATGCTAGTTTGAATTATATAATTTTTAAAAGGGAACAAATTAGTGAAAACACAAATTATCAAGTCTAAACTTAAAGAAAAGTTAATGTTATGGACACTATAGAATAGGAGCCTATAAAGGATGCCCTGTGGGCCAAATATAGTCACAAGCTATTTCTGTACAGCCTGAAAACTAAGAGGGATCCTTAAACAAATTGAGAAAAATAAAAAGGATAATACTTTGTGATACATGAAAATTATATGAAATTTAAATGTTAGGGTCCACATATAAAGTTTTATTGGAGTATGGTCATTCATTTACATATTATCTATCACTGCTTCCATACTACAACAGTGGAATTGAGTACTTACAACAAAATGTATGGTTCAGAAAGACTGAAAGATTTACTATCTGGATTTTTACAGACAAAAAAAATTCACCAATCCCTATTATAAACATTAAGAGACTAATAAGTAAATATTACTAAACTTTATGCTGATAAATTCAAACATTTAGGTGGGGAGAAAATCCCTGGAAAAACACAACATATCACAAGTGGCATGCACAAAAAAAAATATGAATATCTGTCAGATGTTGAATTTGTAAGTTAAAACTTTCCCACAAAAAAGAAAGCTCCAAATCCAAGTGGCTCATATGCTAAATTTAATTCTAGAGAGATTGCAGGCCTAAACATGAAGGGTATTAAAGTAACATAACATCATAGGATAATGTGAGATTGGAAAAGAGTTTTTAACCAAGCTATAAAAAGTACCAACCATAAGAGATAACATTGATAAACTGGTCTTTACTCAGATTAAAAACTGGTGTTCATCTGAAGATTCCACTAAGAAGGTGGCAAGGCAAGACACAGATATTTGCAATACATGTCACTGGCAAAATGTTCATGTCTAAAATGCATGAAGAACTCCTACAAATCATTAGGAAAAAAGGCAATGCAATTTTTTAAATGAGCAAAAAAATTGAATAGTCAAACATGGAAAAGCCAATAAGCATATGAAAGTTACTCATCATTATTTATCAGGGAATGCAAATTAAAACCACTGTTATAAACATCTGCTGTTTGCAATTGAGTATCTACTGCTGTGCTTCTGGGAATATCAAATTTCCTTTTTTAAAAAAGTGTCCTTTATAAAACCACATCTTCACCATTCTCAGCTGTGGAGCTTGGGTGGGATTCAACTCAACCTCAACTCTAGGGATGGGACTTAATTGACCCAAGCTGATTAACATATCTCATTTCCCAGGGTCACTGTGTTTGGTATGAAATGAAATTCAGTCAAAGCCAATGAAACATTAAAAGATGTTGTTATAGCTTCAAGTGAAGGAAAACATTTTCTCCTTTCAAATAGAAATAGGAGAGGGGATCTTTTCCTTGGTTCCCTATATGATAGAAAAATGACACTCTATAATCTAGAACTACAACAGTCAAAAAGAGAAGAAACATGAGCTTCAAGAGACACAGAAGCAGGATAGGAGACAGAAATTTTCCTTGATGCCACCATTAAGAAGGTAGATCAACATTCACCTGAAGCTACTCCAACCTCTGATCCATTCAGACAAGTCATCCAATACATTTCCTTGACTGCCAAGTAAGCAGCTTTGAATAATTTTCCATGATTGCAGTATATAGTCCTGAGTGATGATGATATTAGCATATATTAGTGCATTGTAATGTACAGAGAGGAGGCTAGGTTCTCTATTTTCATGATATCTAAATTTCAAAATACTAAGATAGATTTTATGACTTACAGGTGACTAAACCAAAACACAGAGATGCTGAGTGGTCCAAAACTGACATTCAAAACACAGGTGGCTCTTTCTCCATTAAGCCTTTGATGGGGAAAGTCCTGTCAAGCAATGAGTGGAAAATGCACCAGTATTTTAACATGGCTTGGAGAAGGATCCTGAACATGGGCTTGGAGAAGGATCATTTAAATAATTTCTTCCAACATGCCTTGTAAGAAGCCAATAGCATTTTATTATTATATCAAACAAATATCTTTATCCTTTCTTTTTCTTTTCTCGTGTGTGTGTGTGTGTGTGTGTGTGTGTGTGTGTGTGTGTGTGTGTGTGTGGTACTGGGAATTGAGCCCAGAGACGCTATACCTTTGAGTATAAAAAGGGTACTAGCCCTTTGTTATTTATTTATTTTTTAATTTATATTATTTTTGATGGTACTGAGGATTGAACCCAGGGGCATTCTACCTCTGAGCTATATCCCCAGCTTTTTTTATTTTTTATTTTGAAATAAGTTATCATAAATTTGCAGAGGCTGGCCTTACACTTGTGATCCTCCTGTTTCATCCTCCCAAGTAATAGGATTACCAGCATCCACCACCATATTCTGCTTTTATCCTTTCTTTTTAAACTCTCTAAGATAAAGTTAAAACAGCCTCGGAAAAGAAGTAGACTAGAGCTGTCTGTTTCTGTGGCTCAGGAAGAGGTATGATACATCCCATGATCCACTTAATATAAAAAGCACAGATAGCAGACACCTATGTCATGAGCTTCTACTAGCTGAATAATTGCAGGACAGGGAAGACAAGGAGCCCTGCAACTCCAGCTGGAGGTAGCATTGTCCTGTTATTTGTTCACTTTATCTGCATGTCCTCAAGCCTCCTTTTAGCACTGTTTCTTTAGTGGCCCTGTGTTACCTCCCAAGTAACTGTTCACAAGTTCCTTGTGTATGGAGGATATAGAAAACAAGGAATCAGCTTTTTCTTAAATATTCTGACAATAGCAAAGGAGGCAAGATTTTGGTTGGTTAATTAAAACAAGAAACCAAGAAATACGGTGTCTCTGTGCTGGCAGAGTTTTCCCTGGCAGCAGATTGGCTTTATTGAGATTGTTTTAAATATTAATGGCTTTTACCTTCAAATTATAAAAAATTATACTTTTATTGCAGAAACATTTTAAAATATAAAATTAAAATGCATAATAACATAATTCCGAGATAAGTACTGTGATTTCTATTTTTATAGATGTATTCTTTTTCTTGTTTTTTTTTTTCAAAAAAAATAAGGAAATAATACAGTTTGCAAGCTCTTTGCATTACATATTCCCTTTCACATGAATAAATAGTCTTTTACAACTAATATTAATGATTAGGCAATCTGTATATGTTAGAATATACACATATATGTTATGATATATACATAAAACAATATATGAGCCAGGCGTGGTGGCGCACGCTTGTAATCCCAGCATTTGGGAGGCTGAGACTGGAGGATCCGAATTCACGGACAGCCTCAGCTACCTAGTGAGGTACTCCGTAACTTACTGAGACCCCGTTTCAAAATAAAGAATAAAAAATAGGGCTGGGGGAATAGCTCGGAGGTAGAATGCCCCTGAGTTCAATCCCCAGTACCACACACACACACACAAAATATATAATGTTAGGGAAATCATAATATATATTATATAATTTTAGGACAATTAATTTAGCCAAGTTCCTTGTGTTGAACACTCAGATTATTTCCAAATTTAAACCTGGCATGTTGAACATTTCATATTTATCCCTGTCAGATTATGTATAGTGAATCATTGCCTAAAAGTGAAATTTCTAAGCAAAAAAAAAAAAAAATTGAAAGCTTTTGGTGTATGTTACAATTCACTCTCCTGAAAAGAAAAATGTACCAATTCACATTTATAGATGCAATCTTGAAGTCTTACCTAGGAGTTAACCTAGCTACTTACTTCCTTAAATACCCTTCTCCATCAGGGGTCCCCAGCAGCTTGCCTTAATTCTTAGTAGAAACAGCAGGAAGCTGGGGTGGGTTTTTATCAACACTCCCTTACTTTATTAATGAACTTGACTATCAGAACCCCCACACACTAGGAACTATCTCTATATTTCTCCTTTTCTAAAAAAGATGAAACCCACATAGATTTTCAATAAATTGAATGAATGAATGAATGAATGTGAACAGCGGGTATTTAACCCAGTTCTATCCTCCTCCAAGGTCAATAATGTAAATACCTCATGGGAGGCCTGTCTGATTCAGGCTGAGGCCCCCTTCTGAAAATGGTCTATGATGCAGGAGGGAGAGAGGTAAGACCTCTATCTAACTGGATCAACCATATTCTGTCTATTCTAGGACTCTGCAATGTGAATGGAAGAGACCTAAGTCCTCAAGCTGAACTTCATTAACTTCAGGACTCTAGGGAGGTCCACCAAATTCTGCTTCTGAGACCCCCAAAGATGCCCTACTTCAGCTTTTAGCCAGCACATATTTTCACTGCTTACAACCACTAAAGCTGTTTTACCCAGAACCTAGACTTTTATCCTCATCTGTGTGGCTACAGGTGATGGTGAGGTCTTTGAAAAATAAAATTAACTCATCCTCCCACAACACTGAGAGCCCCTGTATGCAGACCTACCTTGGAAATAGGGACCAGTTGCTCATGGCAGACTTTGCTGATAGCAAAGTTCCAGATGTCTCAGTACCAGAAATTCCATGAAAACGTGGGCAAAAAATCGCATAAATTTCAGGCATCTCAGAAGACTGGCTTTCATTGTTCTTGCCCCATATGTTACAAAAGAACAGCCTGTGTGGCTCTGGATGTGTGGCAAGCTGCAACCGTGGCTAAGTGAATTTTCCTATCAAAAAGCCTGGGGAAAGTTAAACTATTTCTTTGAAACTCTGCAGGTAGAACTCATACCTTCTGGAAACTAATTATGAGAACTAGATGTCCTTGAATAAACCTGCCAAAAGTAAAAAGCTTTAGGCTATTCTTTTTAATGTTTTATGATTTTTTTAAATGGTTGCAGGTTTCTGAAGAATGCAATTTAAACCATTGGAAATGAAGAAGGGAAATCATCTAGACTAAAAAAAAAAAAAAAAACTATTGCTTCTATCAAATCCATCTTATGCAGGTTCTTCCTTCAAAATGTTTATTGGTTATATCCCTCTTATCATTTTCCATCAGCATCCCCAAGTCTGGCCTGTATCACCTGCTCCCCAAATTATGGTTCTTATTTCTGCTCTCAAGCCTATCTCCTCTATAATCCATTATTCACAATTGTGCCAGACCAATCTTTCACAAATGCTGATTTTCCCAGCTTCTCCCTTATTCAAAAATCCACCACAGGAGACTCGGGGGTGAGAAATGCCAGAGCACTAGCACCAAGTACCAGCGCTTCAATCCTTGTTCCACCAACGTTCAGCTCTTTGAATTTGTAGTCACATGTGCCTTGAGGATGGGAAAACATTCTGAGCCACGCACTACTAGGAAATTTTATACTTGTGCAGCATCATAGTTTACTTCCACAAACCTAGGCAGAATAGCCTCCTAGCACCTAAGCTAGATTATAACGTTATGGAACCACTGTATTATATGTGGTCCATCACTGATCAAAACAAAATGTGTTGCATGACTTGACAGAAGGAATTTAGTATCTCTAATCTCCAGTGTACTCATCTGTAAAATGAGGATCATGTATTCCAGAGCGTATTTTACATAATTGGTATATACTTTGCAAAGTGCCTGGCCCTTAGTAAATGTTGCTTCATTTTCCCCTGTGAAGCTTAAAATCGTACAAAACTATTCAATACCTCTCTTCCTGGCCCAGCAGTGTCCTCCATAACCTGACTCCATCCTCTATGTCCAGTCACACGCCTCCCTGTACGATCTCTGTGCCCCAGCTAGGCTCTATTCCTTCTCTGCCCCATTTCTACCCCTCTCTTTGCTCATGGTCTGTATTCACTTTTGTTGTTGTTGTTTTTGTACTAGGGATTGAACCCAAGAGACCTACATTCCCAGCCCCCTCCCCCCCTTTTCTTTCCTTTTCTTAATATATAGATTTTTTTATTTTATTTTGAAACAAGTCTTACTAAGTTACTGAGGCTGGTCTTGAACCTGTGATCTTTCTGCCCTATCAAATCCCCACCTACTGTGCCTGCTCCTTCCTGTGCAGAAAGTCCTTTAAAATTCAGCTCAGGCCCCTCCCTCTCCTGCTTCCTTAGTCACAATTGTTTCGCCATTTTCTAAATTATGCAATAGATACAAATTTCCTAGGCTGTAAACTCAGATGTCTAGAAATGTAACCCTCTTCAATTTTCTGTAATTAAATGTGATTTATAACCCAAGCCCCACTCTAATTAGAGATAGCAATTTAGTTCTAGTCACATTAGGTTTGTCTTGCTTAAATCAGAGTTTTCTCAGTCAGTTCCAGATTTGGGGCTCTCCCTCTTCTTCTAAAGATTGCATCTAAACTCCAGGGCTGCTTACAGAATTCTTAGGCTGCGCCATAGGCAAGGAGGGCCATAACACTGTGCTTTCTCCCTGCCTGTCCCTACCCTCACCCTTACAGCTGCTTTGGAGCTTGCATTCTGTGTGAAATCTGGCTGGATAGAATGATGCAGCATCTGCCACTACATCTTGTCTTTCAGCCTGACCAGGTCTGCTAGTTGATGCTCAGACTCTCTGGGGTGGTAGAAAACCAAATGAGACTCTCGAGCCCCTTTGTCTAGACACCACTACAGTCGTCTCCTCACTAATACTCTCTAACTTTGCTAAGATTGATGACTTCCAAGACTCCAAATAAGAAGGCAGGGTTCAGTTCTCCCCTCTTTTCTCAGAATTTCCAATCTATATGGTGTATTGGGGTTCAGAAAATGATACCCCATACATTGCTTTGGACTGCAAACTGAGAGTACTGGGGAATAGCAAATGCAGGGAGGTTCTTTCTCTGAAGTCCCCCTGTTTTCTCTAAAGGTGGAATCCTCCAGAAGACATTCGATTGTTGTAAGTCTCTTTGCCAGACATCTCATCAACCAGGGGAGAACGGTGCAGACAGCAAGAAGAAGAATAGAGTTAACATCATGCCCAGAGCCCACATGGGCTTCATCCTAGATTACTGTCTGTACTTCAGGCCAGTTCATCTCCCTCGAAAATAATGTTTGTTTCTTCTAAAATTGCCTACATCTCTCTTATTGAAAATTGTCCCTTTCCCTTATGAAGTGTGTATATAAGTTTCCAAATCTCATTTGGGTTTTTAGGCAGTCACTTTTCATTTATTCCCCCATCCATATAATAAATTTATATGCCAATTCTTTTATTTGTCTATTGTCAGTTTATTTCAGCAGACTCAATTACCAAACCTTCAGAGTGCAAAGAGGAGATCCCATTGCCCCTGTCAATGATCTCAGGTCCTTACACAAGGAAGGCTCAGCACAGGGCACTTCACCCCTCATGAGATAACCACACCAGCATCTAACTCTATCATTCCTCTCATCAATCCTCTTCTCTTCTTCCAAGACGAATGTATGCTTTTCATTTGGGAAAACTGGCTCTGACAGAGTCTTAATTTTCCAATTCAAAATTTTGTGTCTGAGTCTTTCAGAGTCAAGTTTGAGATAGGGGTGGGGTGGAGAACCTTTTGTTTCTTATCTACTTGCTCCACCAAGAGCTTCAAAAGTGGGTTATGGAACACAAAAGCTAAATAATGACCCATCCCTTCACCGAGGCCATAAGCCCAGCTACCACCTGAGATGAGTGGATGGGTTATGGTACCAAGGGAAATGTCAGGGACAAAAAGCCACAAAGTAAACAAAAGTTTTCAATGCAGAAAAGAAGCATCAGAAACAAACAAAACATTGATGTCAAATATCCTATCACATTGGTCTGGAATCTTCTCCTCCCTATCTTCAGTTCTAACCTTCTTCCCTGTTTAATTTCTATAAAAACCTCTAGATCTCTGCATAGCGGTCACTTCCTATGAAAGGCTTCCCCCTGCTCTTTCCATTTCTTTGCCAAGCCCCAGATTAGTCAAAGCACTCATTCTATGCCTCCACCAGTAGAACTAGGGATGGCCTCCAATGACTCTCTCTTATGCATATTTCCCTCCTTTATGGAATGTGGGACACCACTACTGTGATTATGCTACATTACATGGCAAAAGGGATTTTGTCAGTGTAATTAAGGTTACTAATTAGGTGACTTTGAGTTAATCAGAAGAGTATTCATGTGGGCCTGGCCTTATCCACATGAGTTCTTAAAAGCCAGGTTTTCTCTGGCTGGTTGCAGAAAAAGAAAATGACAACTTTGAAGCATGAAGTAGGTTGAATGTGCCATTGTTAGCTCAGAGACAGGGGCCACATGGGAAGAACCTCTGAGAGGCCCCTAGGAGATGAGAGAGAATGACAACCAACAGCCAGCAAGAAAATAAGAACCTCAACTCTATACCACCAAGGAAATTAATTCTGCCAGCAACCAGAAAGCTCTGGATGAGAAGCCATAGCCCCAGAGAGATGTCTGGCTGACACTTTGACTTCAGTCCAGGGATTCTGTGCGTAGAGAACACAGTGATGCTGTTCTCACACTTCAGACTAGCATAAACTGTGAGATAATAAGTTTGCTGTGTTAAACCACCGAGTTTGTAGCAATTCCATACCAGTAACCCCATAACATCTTGTGATAACTCTGCTACCAAACTGTACCATGATTGCCTTTCACTTTCTAGCTCCTCTAAGAAGACCTATAACAGCAGACTGTACCTGGTTCACATTACACTATAATATTTAAATGAAATAAATTAAGTCAATGAAATGAGAAATTATATACAAAACACTTTTAATAGTGACTAGTGCATAGGTATTATTGCCTAAAAGTACTAAAACAGTACATATTATTGTTGCTTGAAGTCACTACAGAAGTGGCTAAAACATAATCTAAGCATCAAAGAAATGTTGGCAAGTGACTGGATGGCTGGATTGACCTCAAATGAATCCCCATTCCACTTACAGTCAATACCAAGACATGCATTAGATTCAGAAGGCAGGAAAAGAAGAGAAGGGAATAGGGAACATAAAAATGAAAAAGGAGCTGGGCGTGATGGCGCACACTTGTAATCCCAGCATTTGGGAGGCTGAGACCAGAGGATCTGGGTTCATGGCCAGCCTCAGCTACCTAGTGAGGCCCTCTGCAATTTTGTGAGACCCTGTTTCAAAATAAAGAATAAAAAATAGAGATGGAGTATAGCTCAGAGGTAGAATGCCCCTGAGTTCAATCCCCAATACCACAAAAAAAAAAAAATGAAATAGGGATGAGAAAATGCAAGACCTGAACAACAGTCAGTGGGTCAGTTTCACTACAAATGTAGATTTCTATAAATGATAAATGAGAGGTTGAGTTGGGGAGATGTTGGTCACATCATGGAAGACACTAAATGCCACACTCTTAAGATTATATATTAGCCAGGCATGGTGGCACATGCCCATAATCCCAGTACTTGAGAGGCTGAGACAGGAGGATCACAGGTTTGTGGCCAGCCTCAGCAACTTAGAGAGGCCCTCAGCAATTTAATGAGACCCTATTTCAAAATAAAAATAAATATGGACAAAATAAAAAAATAAATATGGACAAAATAAAAATAAATATGGTACTTGAGATTGTCCCCCTGCGTGCAATCTCAAGAACCACAAAAATAATAAATAAATAAATGCTTACATACATACATACTATATATCATCATTAAGGGAATGGGGGGGGGGGGAGTTGTGACTTTTGTACAAAGAACCAGTACTGTAATTACAATGTTTTAGGGCAGCTATGAAGTAATAATCCTCAAGGTAGGTTGGAGAAGGCAGATTTTGGAGGAGAGGACTCCAGATAAGAAGCTTGTATAGTGGTATGAATTATTAGTGCTCTCACCATTATGGGGGTTGGAAACAGCAAGAATGCAAAAGAAGAACCTGTTGGAAGAAGCATTATCACAGAAGCAGTAGCTGTCTCATTCTACAAGAAAGTAATGGTCAGACTCTCACTATCATCTCTGCAAGCATTTCTTGAGCATCCCCTCTGAAACAACTGTCTAGAATGCATCAATGAGAGGGAGAGCTACTTTGATCTACTCTGATATAACTGTGAAGCCTCCAAGACTATGAATTAAAGTCACAGAATGCTCTCCTCCAAAGGCATGGGTTCTTAAGACAGATGCTGTTGTTTCTGGGTTTTAGATTTTAGAAGTAAATTGGAACAAAGTGAATCTGCGTACAACTTTTCAATCGGAGGAGAAGAACTGAGTAATTCCAATATTAGCACTCCTCAGCTCCAATCTACTCTAGAAAGGAATATAACCAGGCCTCAGATGGCCTCCCCCAGAAATATGAGCTCTCCATATCAAGGCAAGGATTCTGGGAATGACACTGTGCTACCTTTGGCCTAGATGGACAAGGTTTGAGAGAAACATCAGGCACTCTCTCCCACATTCCATTTGGAGCCTGAAGCAAAAGCATATCTGCAGGAATTAACTCTAAGTCTCTGACTCCATCTAGGGCCTTTTCCCCTTCAGCGATGAAACAGCCTCAATGGGTACTTCATTTCGAACACTGAGGTCATGTTCATTTCCCTTCCCCCCATGACTCCTGCCCCAAATACCAGCAGGGCAATCACTTACCCTGCCCCTCACCTGCATTCCCACATTGCTCATGAGTTCTTCAGTCCCAATGTAACCCTCAAACCCTGCTTCGCCAAGCTCCCTCCTCCTAACTTCCCTAATGTATCCAACAATCTTCTTTGCCTCTTCACAGACACTCCTCCATCACCCCTCAGCGGATGCCTTGCTTACAGGAGCACAGCTGGTTCTTCTGCTTGTCCTACCTGTCCTCTATTGCTCTCCTGAACACCACCAATTCTTTCTTCTGCAGCTGAACGTGGGCTTCGTTAAGACATCATGCAATAGATCCTCCACTTCCTCGTAAACACTCAGCTTCTTGGCCTTCCCAACTAGCCTACATGTTGTGGACACCATTTAACCACTCTTTGGCTAATAGTTGGGATGGAACAACCCTTTCATCTTTCCACTATGCTCATCTGGTAAAATCTCTTATTCTGGTCCAACCCAGTGTTTGCCTTTTCTGCTGGAAAAAGGAGAATCATTCTAACCATGGAAGGGTAATTAGGACTGCTGGGTAATACTCTTACTTCCAGAGTCAGCTCCTACTTTCAGTTCTCACAACAGCTATATTAATATATATATAGTTATATATTTTTACTATAAAATACCTTTCCTTTAGGTTCATATGAGGAGAAGCTGGCTTTAATTCTGTATCCTCAGAACTTCCCTAAGCCTAGTTCACAGTTGTGGCCCACATTTCCAATGGCTGAGTTAGGAACTTCCTAAAGCTTTTTATCTCTGAGGTTCAACAACAATGAAAAGTCTTTAGGTACTTCCTTTGCCCAGACTTGGAATTCTTTCATCCAGTCCTGAATTCTACATCCCAAAATGTCCTGTTTGGCAGCTGCAATGCCACTGCAAATGCTCAGAAATTTCAGAGACACTCTTTTCAGTCACAATTTCTGTCCACAGGATGGTTGTGAGGATCAAATAAGATATGCATAAGGATAGAAGTATATACACTTCTTATATAAGCAGTGCTATTTTTCTACCCTAACATATGCCCCATGAATTCCAAGAGCATTTGAACCAAACTGGAGATGACTCTTCCCTTATGTGCTTCTGTCTGATAAAAGAATTCAGGTTTTAACCACTAAAGCTGGGATTGTTATATTAAATTGTCTGTTGAGAAACAAATGATACAAAGTTTAAAACTTTGATTAAAGAGAAAATGAAAAATCAACAAGCCCACTATTTCATTCCCTCAAGGATAGGCTAGTCTTGTGACACAAAACACAAGCCAATAACACTCATTTTTTAGATTTGACTCCTAACTGGGACTCTGGACAACCTACTTAATCTCTCTGAACTTGAACTTTCCCTCTGTCCAGAAATGACCAGGTTGGCAGAGGCACTGACAGATTAGATACAACAATGACTGCAGTGCTGGAGCTGGGTCCTGGCAGCTCACTTAAGCTCAGGGTATTCAGCAGTGAGTTGTTAATTCATAGAGAGATTCCTAAGGTGGGCAAAGGGAGACAAAGGAGCTGCTTGAGAGTCTGTAGGCATGGACAGTTTATGAAAGGTTTGAAGTATTTTGATGATTTAATAGAGTGTAGCCACACTGGTTTATACGTGCTGAATATCAGCCTGTCTTGGCACTTTCTAATCTGGGGGACCTGCATAAGTACTTTAGCCTCCTAAGATTGACCCGGGTGGAAAATGTGAACTCTGAGAACTATCTTTCAGATTGTCTTGAGGATTAAATGGGATTATACATATATAAAAGAAAGAAGCTGATTCCTGCTTAAGACACAATGGGTGTTTGATAAATGCAGCTGAATGAATAAATGAAGAGAATGTCTGTCCTGCCTTCCTTACAAATACTTTAGGAAGAATCACTGAACTATCTATTGGATGTGAGAAGAGGGAAGGAAAATGGTGATGGAGTAAGACCTTAAGGTGAACTTGCCTCTAACTCACCTCAGGAACTCCAAATTGTTGTGCTCTCCAACAAGGAAATTTTAATCACTCTCTGCTAAACAATTCAAAAACACAAACAATAATAAATGCTGGCAAGGATGTGGAGAAGTAGGAACTCTAATACATTGTTGGTGGGATTGCAAATTAGTACAACCACTTTGGAGATGAGAATGAATCTACTATATGACCCAGCTATACCACTCCTGTCTATCTATCCAAAAGAATGGAAAGCAAACTACCAGAATAATGTATGCATATCTATGTTTATAGCTGCACAATTCGTAATTGCCAAACTATGGAACCATATGGAAAGATAGATGGGAAGGGGAGGAAGACTTGAAGAAGGAAACACTTCAATGGACATGATGTACATACACAAACTTATCAACACTAACCGCTGTGTCAAGCATAGGAAGGTGTGGAGGGAGAGGGAATGGGGTAGGAACTGGAGAAGGGTTCACTGAGTTCTATGTGCACATATGCCTCTATCACCCTTAACATCAGCAAGATGTATGATTACAATGCACCAGTAAAAGAAAAAAAATCGGTTGTGAAATCTGTTTAAATGTCCACTCTCTATGTCTGTAAGCCCTACTCATTATTCACTAAATCCTCTAATAACACATTGCTGCTTCTAGGTGCAGCCAGTGATTATTCTTGGGGAACTTCATCATTTATGCCTAGACCCCAAACTTTAGGTGATTCTCTCCAGGCCAAGGTTCCAAATGCCTTTGATCCATTCATACCTCTCGGTGGGCAGTGTTTGAGAGCCATTAATTACCGTATGTGCACACTCTGTTTCTTCTCCTGGCCTCTGTACCAATATCTGGATTGACAGCCCTTTAGAACCAGCATAGTTGCTGGCTAATGCCTGAATGCCAACATGAAAACGGAGTGAAACATCATTTAAATTAGTGTTTCTACCGATGAAGTAAGGCAAACCCTCCATCTGGAAAACAAGCTTGTTGTATAGTTGAATGTGTCTCACCCTGTATTCCTGGTAAATCAAGGTAACTTAATACTACCACCTCTAGGAGTTGCTCAGAATTTGCCAGATAGAAGCAAGAGGGACTTACCATCAGGAAGGACCCATAGACATTTTATAGATGTGTAAGCTGAGACTCAGACAGTCATCATTTGCCTATTAATAGCCATCCTATGGCTATTAAGTGGTAGATGAATTTGATCTCAGGGTACCCATACTCTTTGCAGAATGCTCATACTGTTCCCACTATACATCTCAGCAAATAGATGCAGTGAACAGGTAATTAAACACAACAGAGACCATCTGCTCCTAGGAAGAGTAATCCATAAAAATAAAGCCATATATTTTCAAATAAAAAGTTTATATTGCTAGAAAGTAATACTATAGAGACTCCTGGGGCAGAACCTTCTGCAGAGATGGGAAACTTGGTGAGCTAAAATTTAGAGGTTGAAATTAACCACTTAGTTTTAAGGAACTCCAAAGAAGAAAAGTCAGTCCTGGTTGCAATGGTCCTGATGTGCTTGTGAGTCAAATGATGAAAATTCCCCAGCTCCAGGACCCAGTTATTGGCCCCTGTCCCAGAGTAGGCAGCCCTATGCCTTTCTTTGAGATGCTGAGGAGATCTTAATTTGCAGCTAGACCCAGATCCCATCTTTGGAATATCTCTCCTCCAAAGCACTTAGTATAATAGTTGGTTCCCTGGAGAGGATAAGAAGGCGTGCAATCCTTTTGGGGCCTTTGCTCCTGCCTTTTCTTTCTGGAATTCTAATCCCCTAGATATTTTTATGGGTTTCCCCTTTTGTCAATCCAGTTGTCTACTTACATGACTCTCCCTCAGAGAAGCCAGTTGAGTTCATCCTTTTTAAAAGAACCCTCCTAGCTGGGCGTGGTGGCACACGCTTGTAATCCCAGCATTTGGGAGGTTGAGACTGGAGGATCCGGGTTCGCAGCCAGCCTCAGCTGCTTAGTGAGGCACTCCGCAACTTAGTGAGACCCTGTTTCAAAATAAAGAATAAAAAATGGGGCTGGGGGCTGTAGCTTGGAGGTAGAATGCCCTCAGGTTCCATCCCCAGTACCGCAAAAAAAAAAAAAAAGAACCCTCCTAGCCAGGCATGGTGGTGCATGCTTGTAATCTGTAATCCCAGTACTTGGGAGGCTGAAACAGGAAGATCACAGGTTTGAGGATAGCCTCAGTAACTTGGCAAGAACCTGTTTCCAAATTTTAAAAAATAGGGTAGGGCCAGGAGTATACCTCAGAGGTAAAATGTCCCTGAGTTCAATCCTCAGTCTCACAAAAATACATACATACATACATATATACATACATACATACATACGTACATACATACATACAAGAACCCTACTGTCATGTCTTTACCCTGGTTTATTTGTCCTCATACTCATCACTATCTAACATTATTTGATGTATGCATACATGCATTTATCTCCCTCTATTGCCATGTAAACTCCATGGCAGCAGAGCCTTGGTGATTTTGTTCCTGGCTGTATCACCTGTACATAGAACCATGCCTGATAAATGATGGACACTTAATAAACATTTTTCTAATAAGGAAAATCAGAGCAGGCCTGACTGGCATGCATGAGGGCACGTAGGAAGTACAGATCTCATAAAGACAAAAGAAAAGTGACGCCCTAAAATGTAGACCAAATACTTGGACATTCACTAGTAGGATCCTGTCTTCAAGGAGATTTTTTTTTTCTGTGTTCAGTGTCATTATATAAAAACATTTTGGGAGCCAGCTACCTCCTCTCCCTGTTTCTCCATCTCTCCATTGGCAAAGTTTCAACATCATATTATAAGAAGACCATGTGGAGGAGATATCCTGTAGTAACCACTTTGGAAAATACAATCTGTAACTAATTGTCTTTTTAAAGAAGTTTCTAAGGGCTAAAGATCTAAAGATATACACGTTTCAAAATAAAATAAGCAGTATGTGATATGGTAGAAAGAGGACTGGATTAATATTATTGAGTCCCACGTAATCCCACCTCCACCATAATTCATGTTTTCTATCACTGTTCAATTTTTAGCTCTGTGTTTTATTTGTCCCACAAGATTTCAGGTTTTTTAAAACTATAGCTCTACTGTTCACATCTTTTTGCCTCTGATAGCTACCAGAGCCTTGTACAGAGTAGGTTTGTTTTTGGAAAACACTGATGCTGGAAATGCTGACAAACACAGCTATGCTCTTTGTTCTTCCTTATATCAATATAACTATCCAAAAATAGAAATATGAGAGGTACCTATACAGGTAAGAGCATGGACTCTGAAGCCATGTCGCCTGCATTTGCATCTGTCTCTGACAAGTATTACCATTTGTAAGCCTCTCAAGTTCTTAACTTCTCTGGACCGTGGTCATTTTATCTGTTAGCAGAGATAGTAACAGCACCTACCTCATGGTCCTTATACAATGCCTGACATAGCAATTACCCAAAGCATGCCAGCTGCTATCATTATCTCAGGCAAGAGGATGTGTTCATGAGTGAGCCTCTGTCCTTCTTCCTTGCTGCCACTAAGATCAAGATCTGTTCTCGCACGGCCCCACTGGAATAAGGAATGATGTCAGTAATCACAAGTCTTTTCAGTTTCCAAATGTTTTCAAGTGACTGTGCAGCAATGGGACAGGGCTCCCTAGTGTCTGCCAGGCTACCTCTTTCCTTTCACCAGCTCACATGAAAACTTCTCTCTCACACAGGCCCGGTTAATGTGGCCTGCTAAGTTCCATTCCTGATGTCTTCCATCAAATCCTCTAGAATTGGATACATACAATATGCCTATGCATACATCAGGTTCTAGGTATGGAAGATAGAAAAGTGAAGAAGACACAGTCCCAGATCCTAAGTAGCTCACAGATCAGCTAGGGAGAGAGACATGTATACAACTCATTAGGGGAATGTCACAAGAAAGATAATGAGTAAATGAGCAAAATGCTTTGGGAACAGGGAGGAAGGAGGGAAAGGGCCACAATTGTAACCTGCTTTTAGTTCTTAAGATCACAATTTCATGGTCACTTTTAAGGGCATTAAAAATACAATGAAATACACAAAATTAAAGCACACTAAAGTTATACATCCTAATGGTGGTAAGTTATTGGCATAGTGCTGTACAGAGCTTCCTCACAGGTCCCTGTTCAAGAGCAATGCTATAAACATGCAGGGCACAACTTTACAATGCCTGACAGGGAGTGATGGCTATGGATTTAAAAGTGAAACAGTGGTGACACAATTCTGGAGCTCTGGCCCAGTCAGAATGAAAAGACATTCACTCCAGACACTCATCAAGACCCTAGAAAGGCCAAGGATTAATTATCACACTCTAAAGTATGGATTATTCTACAGCTAACTGGCTAACACAGTAGCACCAGTAGCATGAACCACTTAATTTTAGTGAATTAAAATTAAATAAAAATTAAAATTATTTTGCTCAGTCCCAGTCATATTTTGAATTCTCTAAAGCTAAATGTGACTAATGCAACCATATTGGACAGCACACAGACAAAACATTCCATCTTTGAAAGAAGGCTTATTGGATAGTCCTATTCTAACAAAGCTGAAAAGAAAATCTGAAATATCAAGGACAGACACCGAAGATTTACTTATCTCAAAACTCTTTAAAGGAAGATGACATCTATTTCTATTCAATATAGTACTTGAAATTTTATTTAGAGAAATTAGCCAAGAGAAGGAAACTAAAGGGAGAACACACCGCGCGCGCACACACACACACACACACACACACACACACACACACATACACGTATATAGAAAAAGGAAATTAAATTCTCACTGTTTGCAGATTACATGATCCTATACTTAGGAGCCCCCTAAAAGTGGTCCAGACGACTTCTAGAGCTGATAAACAAATTCAGAAAAGTAGGATACAAAATCAACTTATAAAAATCAATAGCTTTTTTTTTTTTTGCGGTACTGTGGATGGAACCCGGGGGCATTCTATCTCCAAGCTACAGCCCCAGCCCTGGTTTTTATTCATTATTTTGAAACAGGGTCTCACTAAGTTGCAGAGGGCCTCACTAAGCAGCTGAGGCTGGCCGTGAACCCGGATTCTCCAGTCTCAACTTCCCAAATGCTAGGATTACAAGCGTGCACCACCATGCCTGGCTCAATAGCTCTTCTATACACTAATAATGAATCTGGTGAAAAAGAGATCCCCTAAAAAATTCCATTCATGATAACCTCAAAAAATACCTAGCAATAAATCTAACAAAGGACGTAAAAGACTTTTATAATGAAAATTATGTAACACTGAAAAAAGAAACTAAAGAAGACATTAGAAGTTGAAAAGAGCTCCTATGTTCTTGGATAGGCAGAATAAATATTGCTAAAATGGCCATACTACCAAAAGCAATGCAACATCTATTAAATGCCAATGACATTATTCACAGAACTAGAAAAAATAATCTTAAAACTCATATGAAAAAGCATAATACCCAGAATAGCCAAAGAAATTCTGAGCAATAAAAGCCTCACTGGAGATATTACAATACTTGACTTCACATTATACCTTAGAACTATAATAACAAAAACATTATGGTATTGGCATAAAAACAGTCATGTAAACCAACAGAATGCAATAGAAGATACAGAGAAAAATCCACACAGTTACAGTCAGCTGATCCTTTACAAAGGTGCCAAAAATTAATGTTGGAGAAAAGACAGCTTTTTCAACAAATGCTGTTGAGAAAACTGGATATCCATATATAGAAGAATTAAACTAGACCTTATCTCTCACCTACACAAAAGTCAATTCAAGATGAATCAAAGACCTAGAAAGTAGATAAGGAAATCTCCAGTTATTAGAAGAAAACATAGAACTAATTATTTAACATACAGACATGGGCAGCAGCTTCCTCAGTAAGACCCCTAAAGCTCAGGAAATTAAAACAAGAATCAATAACTGGGATAGTATCAAATTAAGAATTTTCTACACAGTAAAGGAGACAATCAAGCATATGAATAGAAAGCCCACATAATGGTAGAAAATCTCTGCCATCTGACAGAGGACTAACATTAAAAATATATAAAGAACTCAAAAACTTACACCAAAAAAACCAATTAATAGACAATTAAACTAGACACCTGTCAAAAGAAGAGATGCAAATGTCCAATAAATATATGAAAAACCTTCAACATCTTTTGCAATCAGAGAAATGCAATCAAAACTAGACTAGAAGAAGGGGGTTGGGGGAGAGGAAGAAAAGAGGAGGTGAAGGAGACAGACCAAATAATGTTATAGGGATATACAAATGTATTACTGTGATTCTCACTATCATGTACAATTAAGTACATCAATAAAAATTATAAGAAAATAAAGATGGCATAAACCAGATTCTTTATAATGTTTTATCTACAATACATTAAGGGATTTCAAATATCCCCCACAAATACAGTAGAAGAACAAAATTTCAACTGAGGAGTTTGGGAGAAGTAACTGGTCATATATTTGCCTCTTCTTTCTCTCTTTGGATCCTCCTACTGAAAGATGTATGTGACTGTGGGTAAATTTACTGTTAAAAGAATTTTGCTTTTGGGTGAGATTCATGCTTGTCCAGCTCTGCCACTGACTGAATGCATAGGATAAATTAAGGGCTGGAACTTTACAAAGGCCACTTGGCCTAGAATTTATTTATGTTCTCCAAACAGCATTATCAGTTAAAAAGAGAGAGGAAAGTCAATATTTTTTAATCTTCATCTGCCTAACTTTTATGTTTTTTCCCTCAATTTCTTCTGACTTTCAGAGAGGAACAGAATAAACAAGACCCTGGGGTAGACAAATACAGGTGGATGCCCAGGTATCAAAACTGAATCTTGGCTGGGGATGTAGCTCAGTGGTAGAGCACTTGCTTAGCATGTATGAGGCTCTGGATTCAATTCCCAGCACTGCAAAAAATTGATGATGATGATGATGATGATGATGATGATGGTGATGATGACAATGATGACCTTTTTTTGTAGCTTAAGTAGAAAATTAATTCTCTTGCCTTTTTAAACTCAAAGCCCAAAGGTTTAAAAAATCTATAACTAACCTCATCTAGATTTTTTGGTACTAGAGATTGAACCCAGGGGAATTCTACCCCTACGTTATACCCCCAGCCCTTTTTATTTTGTTTTGAAATAATTCTTAGTAGGTTCCTTGCTGAGAATATCACTAAATTGCTTAGGCTGTGTTCCTCCTATCTCGGTCTCCCAAGTACTGCAATACAGGCATGTGCCACCACATCCAGTTCCTCTGGGTTTTTAGTTCTGAAGAGTCTCTCTAAGGTAAGGGGATTCCTAACAGCTGGGTAGACTTTGGATTTTTCAGTAGCTGTTCTGTGGCTTGTCATCCATCACACGAGTTTAATTTTCTCAGACTCTCTGAAGTTGAATTAAATGACAAGTTTTGCATATATCCTACTTCTAAAGAATCAAAAGAGTTGAGACAATAAAAGTATCACAGTACTAATCCCACCCTAGCAAAATCCAGACCCTAAAGCTATTCATCCTGAATCCTATGTCCTTAGATGTGACTACTAGTGATGCCACGGACCAAATCAGAGATGAGGTGCCCTGAGGGAAAGCAAAAAACAAAGATCTCCTGGCTCTACTTCATCAGGACACAAGACAGTCCCTGTCATTGTTAAGAAGTCCCCATCTGTGCTCTGCAACACAATGAGGAGAAAGTTCCCATTGCCAGATAAATTTTGACATGGTCTACTTATTTTACCGGAGTAGAATCTACCCTTATATACTGTCTTCCTCAAGAACAGAGGTATTCCAAACCTTTTGGGATGGAATACCTCTGTTACTGCAAAGTTTAGAGATATGCAATTAGCAGCAATCTTTAGATCTTATTGGAGGTACTTTTCTGGGCTTTTATGAATAATTAAAAACTTATGTTTTTCTTTTTCTTGTGAGCGCTATGTTTGAGGATTTGTGAACAGGTGAAGGTAGCCTACAGGGAAGCACTAGGAGGGAAGCTATCGCTAGCCTTAGATGAAGGGATAGGAGGAAGGCAGGGGCTGCAGGAAAGGGACTGCCCAGCAGGGACTGTAACCACAGTCAAACTGTAGCTTAGCAGGACTGGCTCTTCTCTTCTCTTGTGCTCACAGATACCAGATGAGTCTTCTCCTAGCCATACTTAACCATATCTAGACAGCAAAGTGACCTGAGGGAGAGATATCAGTCTCCAAAGGCACAGATCATGGCCTGGAAAGATACACAGCAGATCTGAAGAAATAAGTGGAGAATACCAAGCACTACTTTTATTCCCTATTACTTTCAAGTAGGCTCTCATTAATTTTCTATTTAACCTGCTTCTTAAGAACACAGGCAGCACTAAACTAGTCCTAGATTTTGCCTACCTCCTTTTCTTTTACTTTCCCATTGAATTCTGGCTGAGACACATGATTTTGGAAACTATCTTCCTCATATTTTGTTCTGCATGCTCTTCTTTAACAAGAAATACAAAGTCAGGACAATGTGTATCTACCACAATCACCTACTGCACACACCAACCTTCCCACTTTCAAAACCTTATTGTGTTCAATAATCTCATCCAGGACATAGACCTCCATCAGGTCAACCCAGGCCTGGACTTCATTCATTATTATCTGCCTCTTCCTATTTAATATTTACATTTTTCTCCATTTTTCCATACCTTTCCTAGGTACATGTCCTCAAGGAACAGATGATGTCTGTGCTATACTGGAGTTCTTTGACTCATCCCCCTTCTTCATATTTTCCCCTGAAGCTTTCCATAATCCCCAGGTAAAACTGTCCCAATCTGCAAGGATGGGTTTCTATTGCTCTTACGAAGGAGTTTATATATGCATCTCTAAGAGAGAGTTTTTCAATAAATAGTGTCTGGCTTCTGGCATCTTTTGAGAAGTCATTCCAGCTTTTTTCCCTAAAATATTGCTATTCTTACCTTTGTTGGACCCTAGTCACTATTTCCAATTTAGTAACACTGAAATAGTTCCCTCTTTTCTAAAGCCCTGTTTAAGAGCAATTACACAAGGCATCTTTCACTTTCCCTCCTATACCTGCTTTTAAATATCTAATTTTCTATTTCATATCTTCTAGTTTGGTCTCCAGATTGAAACACCTCTCCAAAGTAAATCTCTTTTTTATTACAACTTAATCATACCTTCTTCCATTATTTTATTTTCTCCCTTGCTCCTGTTCTGATAGTGATTTGAAGTACATTTCTCAGGCTGACTTTTTGTGTTAACTTGGTTTCTAGAAATTGAGACTTCCAGGCCAAAGCCTTTTTAACATTAGGATCTAAAGTCATTTCACTGAGATAATTTTCTACTTTAGATTTTGTTTTGTTTTGTGGCATAATCTTTGTATAATAAGGACTTATTTATTCCTAAAATCAACTGCTATTTTATGGGATTCAGAAGTTCAAAGTCATAGTCAGAGTTGATATATAACTAACCAGTTGTAACAGGGGGCCTCATGCTACCTGCCCCCTTGACCCATTTGATTTCAGCACCACGAGGTGGACAGTTCCAGCCTGGGACCAGGTCCCTCCTCAAGCACTTAAGCTTTGGACTCTCCCCCAGGCTTCAGAAGGCCCTTCCTTAGTCTTTGTACCAAAGAACACAGGAACTGCTCTCAACACATGGAGACCAAAAGTAAGTGGAAGAACAGCTCAGTTTCACATGCTTCAGAGAAAAGGCATTGTCTACTCAGTTTCCAGAGGGTTCCAGTTGCCCATGGTAGAAACCAGCTCCATAGCACCCCCTTTATTTCTGTCCCTATTTCCTTCTCCCACTTATCCCATCTCCTACTTCAGTTTCCTGGAAAGTTTCTCGAAAAGCAAAATCAAACAAAAATACCCTACCTGTACCCAGTATGTTTCATTTCTGTTTAGGTCAGCACTCTCACTTCTGTGACCCTATGACTCAATAACTGTATCAGGGAGAAGCCAGACACAGGACTGAGAAGTGGGAGAAGTCAATCTGTGATGCAGGACCAGCAATAACCTCAGCTGAATCCACAAAGAGTTCTCCTAGTGAGACTTGCCCCTCGGAGTTGGGGGGAGAGAGTCAGATCATTACACTCCTTGTTTCAGTCAATATTCTCACTGCTGTGACAAAAAATACCTGATGATCACAAGTTAGAGGAAGAAAGGTTTATTTGCTTACAGTTATTGAGATTTCAGAAGTTTTAATGCATGTTAGGCCTGGTGAAGTCTGTGGAGTTCAGGGCAGGAAGCAGAAAGATCACGAGCAGAACTCTGCTCTCACATCATGGAGTCCAGAAGCAGAGAGAGACTGAGCAAGGGGAGGAGGAACAAATATATTGTCCCCGAGGCCACAACCCCAGGGGCCCCTCCCCAGCAACCAAGTGCTGCCTCCAACATGGCTGCCTTATCTACAACAAAAGGTATGGGGGACATTCTAAATTTAAACCAAACAATATTTCAATTCAGTTCTTGGAGAAAACCAAACTAAGAGACAAAATAAAGCCTGCATGCAACCTCATGTTGGTATAGGGTTGGAGGACTCACTCTTAAGGCAAAGAGCCTAGAAACTGTCGCATTCATTCCTCCCACATTCCTCCCTGCCCTTCTGTACAGTTCATGGAATTCAAGGATGTCAAAGGTCTAATATCAGACTATTAGGCCTGGCATTATCAATTTACAACTAGAAAACTCATTCACATGCACATTAGGGAGCTCAGAGTAGAGCTTAGCTGTCTTGGCAGACTTTGATGAGAAGTACAATAAGAATAACAAAAAATTATTCTTCTCTATCCCATTGTGTGAATATTATGCTAAATGAGATCAGCCAGTCTTGGAAAGTCAAGAGTTGTATGTTTTCTCTCATATGTGGAAGCTAGAGAGAAAATAGGAAACATAAGAGACTTTAGATAAATGAGAGAGACCAGCAGAATAATACGAATGGGGTTGGAGGATGGAAGGGTGGGGAAAAGGAAGAACTGATGAAGGAAACAGTTCAAACAATGTTGTGTCTTTATAATGAAGATATCACTACCAATTTCACTAACATGTACCAGGAGGGGGAAGAGGAGTGGGATGGGAAGGAAACACACTAAGTGTTATATGCGTGTATGTTTGTATCACATTAAATCTCACTATGATGTATAATTACAATGCATTTTTAAAAATGACAAAATATGTTACTGGGGCTCCACCTATTTTACAGTAAGCCTTCACTGGGACCCAAAGGCTCTCTTTTGATAATTAAATTCCTTGCTCAGCTTTCCATGCAATACCCAAGTCAAGCTGTGGCCTTCTTCAAGGTCAGCAGGTCGGCGGAAGCTGACCACTCACCTGGGAATCTGCCAAGGCCCATGCAGAAGCCCCCTCACACAAAACCTCATATGTATAGAAAACCCCACATCCCCATATACAAATATCCTTTTTCCTGAAGTCAAAGTTACCATCATATGCAGTGACCCAAGATCACTTTCCCATGTGCCTTGCTTTTTTTTTTTTTTTCAGTAGAATTCAGAACTGATTGAGAGAGCTAGGGATCAGGAAGATAGAGATTAAATATTATTGCCAATACTGACAAAGCTGTTAGCAGAAAAAAATTGACTCAGATTATCGCAAAGGGAGTTCCCTAATATTTTACTTTTGAATTAAACTGAAGCAAGGGGACCAGGGCTTTAAGCTTACCTGTGACTGCATGACAGAGGGAAGATCAGACTTCAGTCAACATTACCACTTCCCTCAGAAAGAATGGGTGAATTCCAGGCATGGTGGCACACACCTGTAATCCCAGTACTTGTGAGACTGAAACAGAAGGATCACAGGTTTGAGACCAGCCTCAGCAACTTAGTAAGACCCTTAGCAACTTAATGAGACTCTGTTGCAAAAGGAAAAGTGCTGAAGTTGTAGCTCAGAGATAGAGTGCCACCAAAGAAAGAAAGGGGGGGTGATGGGTAAGTGGTAGAAAGAGGCCAGGAGTGCTACTCTAGGTAATGTGTCTACATGGAAATAGAAACATATTTTCTCCTAGCAGCATCTCCCTGTTCCTTATGTATGGCCAAGCCCAGCTACCAGTTCCAGCTCCTACATCACCACCTTGCACTTCCTACACCCACCAGACAAGAAGCCTACTAACCCGGCGCATCCCTTCCATCTCTGTTTAGACAGAGCCTCCCCCAGAATATGTCCTAAGCCACTTGTCAGACTGTTGATTCCCACCCTTGTCTCAGGTAGCAAAGGACCCCTAGCACCATCATCAGGGGCAACAGGAGGGACACCTGTCAGAGATGTCCACACAGGTTTCCAGGTAGCCTCGCTTCTGCAAAGTGCATGGCGCTGCATCCTTGCTCTGCCTCTATTCTCAAAACTCCACATGAGCGCATGTCCTCCCTGGTGCCTCCCCAGGCCAAGGGTAGGTACAGTGTTGCCAGGTAAGACCTCTCCTCCCACTGATGGTCTCTCAGCATTCCGTCCTCAAGTCACTTCTCAGTCACTACTGTGGAGTGAGGTCTGGTCCCCACCCTAGAGACCATGACTACTGACATCATCATCCTCCCTCTGCTGCTGAAATATCCTACCATAAACCTTATTTCATGCCATCCTGTTCAGAATTCATCAGAGAACATGAGAAATCTTTCAGATTTCCAGCATGGGGAAAGGGCCCACTTAAATTTACATAAAAACAATAGAAACATTTTGGTCAGAAATAATTTTGGCCCCCAACTACATAATAGCAAAATTTTCAAGGGCAAGTAAATTTTAAGGAATGACCCAACCCAGATACACTGGAAAACCTGTGTCCCAGATCTTGGAAGGCCAAGGAAGACAGGGAGCCCAAAGAAAGCCTAGATTGCTTAAGGATAATGTGGTTAAAATCACATTTACACAGCAATTAACCTCTTCTCAGAGGCCTGCCCCAAGGTTAGGTTATGCCAGACAAACTTTTCCAGTCTTGGTCAAGTAATAAACCTGGAAGAATAAATTAGAAGAAATAGAAAAGCTAATCAAAACAGTTTGACTCTGTTGAAAAACAGTCAAGTCAGTCAATATTGAACCTGAATATCCAGAGCAACTTAACAATCACAACCCCAAGGATGTCACCGCTTTTCACTCCCAGCCATTTTGGAACTGTCATGTAAACATAGCCCTTGATTCCCTAGATGCAGAGAAAAGTCTCTGGTACAGAAACCAGGGCTAGAGGCAGGGGGGAAGAGTGAGAAGGCAAAGCATTTCTAAGATTAGCCCCTCCCTACAGCCTTGGGAATGCTCAGTCAGTGGAACACTGTGGGCACAGCCAGCCTGAGGGGCAGAGGAAGCTCTGGGTCTGAATCCAGTGATAGCAGAGTTCCAAGGCCCGGAGCACAGCAAGCGGCTGTTTTGTTCCTCATTGTTAACAACTCTGGGTTCCCCTGAGTCCACAGTAGTGTAATAACAGGTCTCGAAGACCTCAGACCTGTACCCAGGAGTTAGTCTGGAGCCGACCTTACAGCCACCCCTCTACCCCCACAATCCCAAGCAGGTCCCAAGTCCAGATCCCCAAAGTGTGGCCCTCACAGAAGCATCACTATCCTAACTGAGATCCTCAGACCCACTCCAGGCCCACTGAATCAGAATCCATATTTTAATAATATCCCCAAGGATTTGCTTTCCCAGTGAAGTTTGAAAAGCCCCACTGTGCTTCTTGGGCAGAGACAGATGTAGGTGGAGGAAGGAAAAGGACAAAAGAAAGAAGTACAGAGAGAAGTGTCTGCAACAGATAAAAGCACAGAGCTTCTCAGTAAGTTCAAACCAAGCCTGCAGAGAAGGCCAAGTGAGAACAGAAAACTTGCTTTTGATCAAACGCTGTGCCCAAACAACCTCCATCTTTGATTCAAAGCATTCCCAAGTCTTTGAGTAAATTGGATACGCTAGGATTTCTAGGCAGTGACCAAAATATTCTGCTGCATTCTAGGAAATAGGAGTGAGCAGAGAAATGGCGGCTCTGAGGAAACTGAAGAACAGAACAAACTAGAAATCACATTTCTGTCCTAAGGAGGCTGCTTGGGCCACTCTCATTGAACAATCTCAGACTGCTCTCCCACCTCGTCCATGGTCTCACTGACCCTGAGTAGGTCCCCAGCCCTGAGTCCTCTGTGTCTCAGTCAAGGACAATCCACAGCACTGTCCCCTGAGGAAAGGACCAATTAATCCTAATCAAGAAGATATCCCTCTCCATTTGGCCCCTCGTGATCTTGTTTCATCATAAAAATGTTTCTTTCTTTAGTGAGACAACTCTTTAAAGAAGTTTCTCACTGTTAACTTTGCATTTTAATAGCAATGAACAGTGTTTAAGAAAGCTGACCAGAGAGCCAGGCATGGTGATACACACCTATAATCCCAGTACTTGGGAGGCAGAGACAAGAAGATCATAGGTTTGAGGACAGCCTCAGAAAATTAGTATGTCCCTCAGGAACTTAGCAAGACCCTGTTTCAAAATAAAAAATAAAACAGAGCTGGAGAATGGAGCTCAGAGGTAGAATTCTCCTGGGTTCAATCCCCAGTAACCAAAAATAAAATCAAAGAAAGAAAGTTGACCAGTGTATCTCTTCCACAAACATGGAAATGGCTGGCCGGCCCTGTTACAAGGAGTCAGATAAGAGAACATGGGTTCCTTGGAAGTCAGAACTATTCATGATTTTTGTTTTATACCCTGTAGGTTTTTACTTTATGATTTTATGTTTTTATAAGAAATGTGTGTTAATTTTTAATTTTTAAATCAAATTTAAAATGAGATCATTTAAGAATGCATGGGCATTTGATCCAGAAAACCTAGAAGTGAGCCTGTTCTTCATCATCTCTCAGCTTTATAACTTTGGGCAAATTGTTCAACTTTTCTGAGCTTCAGTTTCCTCAATTACAATGACTATTTTAATTGCTGCTTTCTCATCTTTGCATGGGGTTTTCTGAGTCTCAAGATAATGAATATTTAGTCCTACAACTCAAGATCGCTAAGGACAAAAAAGGATGGACTGACTTTAGATAGCCTGCCCATGGCCTGGGTACTACTTCTGAGATCTGTTTGATGTAGAAGAGAAGGGAAGGAGATAGCATTACATTTTGAATATCAGTACAATAGCTATGTAGGGTTGTTGTGAGAATAAATTCATATGGTTTGCCTGACCCTTTGGAGGTATATCCTTCCTACTGGCAAGATTAAGAAAATAGGAGTGTAAACATACATTCTTGTATTGAAAGAGTCAATTTTGGTTTACATCTTCTTGAATTCAACTAAGTTTTCTCCATCGAGCATGCTTTGGTTGGAGTGCTACCTGCAGCTTCTGCCAGGATGATTAGCTATAAAAGGAAGAGCCACACCCAGTAGCCACCAAGAGGTCTATGATCCTATTTTCTTGGCCCTCACCTTAATAAGTGAAAGGACGCAAGAATAGACAAAATGTGCACTGGACTCAGTGGCTGTTCAGTCACCTACATTCCACGGGTGACAAAAGGAGCACAAAATGATACCATGGTGGTTGCAGTTGGCAACAGAGAGACTAAACTAGAATTACTGGCATCAATATTAGTGATGAAGGCTACAAAAAGTAGAAAAATACAGTCCCCACCAAGGGGTTAGTGACAGAGACCAGTCTCAGGGACAGAGGCATCTTTACTGTGGTCCAAGGGGCAAGAACAAGGTGCCCCTTCCCTGGTCATATAACAAAGCTCCATCATGCTCTCCATATGCAA
The DNA here is from genome assembly GCA_004027655.1 of Graphiurus murinus. Lineage (NCBI taxonomy): Eukaryota > Metazoa > Chordata > Mammalia > Rodentia > Gliridae > Graphiurus > Graphiurus murinus. Next base: position 30,140 of record PVLC010009794.1, read on the forward strand.
TCTCTAGGGACTGAGCAACCAAACTTGACTGGTAAATTCCCTAAGGCAGGAACAATTTTCCTTTCAAAACCTCCTTCCATCCTTCATTACATGAAGTCTCTTCTGTAATTTGAAGTATGTGCAAAGTGCCAGACAAATGCAAGGTGGGTTTGTTGCTGGTATTATGACCACTGGTACCCCAAAGACCCCTTCCCAGTGTACAAAAGACAAAACATTTTTAGAGACGCAAAATACTTGGATATCCATTCTAATGAATGAAATGTCATTTACCACCCTGGCTTTTTTTTTCTGATCTTCAGAGATTTCATAATCTTTTCTGGCATTTCAGAAAAGCCAAGGAACTGTACTCTTTTTTAAGCTAATTTCCTGGAAAAAGCATTCCCTTTTTTCTCATATGCAGAATGAAAGTGTCTGCCTATCTAGTGAAGGCAGAGTCCTAAATACAAACCACGGAGGACAAGAGAAAGATTGATCTCATTCCATCATCATGTCTGCTCTGATTTTCCAGACCCCAGCCCCTATGCTCAGGGTTCTGCCATATGTTGGGCTCTCACCTTTCTGTGTATGGCTTCCTTGTCATTGCATATCAATGATCATCAGACTTCAGCCTCCTTCAAATCCTACAGGTTCCTTCTGACTGTAGTAAATTGAATTTTCATAAAAATGGAATGAGTACCATTGTTCTCTGGTGGGTTTTTTTTTTTTAAACTGGGAATTGAACCAAGAGGTATCATACTTCTGAGCTATACCCCTAATCCTTTTTATTTTTTACTTTGAAACAGGGTCTCCCTAATAGAGTCTTGCTAAACTGTTGAGGCTGATCTTGATTCTTTTGTCTCAGCCTTGAGTACTGAGATTACAGACATGTGCTGCCATGACCGGCTTGTTCTTTGCTCTTTGAGACAGACAAGGAATAAGAGGGTTGCCTGTTAGCTGAGCTACTCATTGGTTCATTCTCAAGTATACACTTAGCCCTTTCTTTGTGCAAGGCACAGTGAATAAAAAAGATGACGAAAATGTAAACCCAGCCTCAAACCTGTCAACCTGGACACTGGACACTGCCACCTTGTTTCCAAGGAAATATGTTTTCTTTTTTAAATGGTTGTATAGTCAGTAAACGTCAGCAGCAGCTGGCAGTGTCAAGAGGATAGTAATGAACTGAAACCCAGGAGTGGGCTGGAGTCAACAAGACTATTGAAGCTGGATGCTAAAACCTGGCCCATCCAATGAAATCCACATGGAGTCAGGAAAAGGCACAAACACCAGAATCACAATCCATAAGCAAAGGATAAGACTGAAGGCCACAGAGACTGCCAAGGAGGCCTTGGTTCATGGAAGTCCTTTCTGCCCAAGACATGCTACTCTACCACCCCAAATCCATCATACTCACCCCTGTCCATCCTTTAAAATCATGTAGGCACCACTTCCACCAGTAAGCTCATCCTTACCATAGACATCCCTTCCAAATGGAGTTTGGTGGCGACTTTCTATTGTAACTTGTGGTGCTTATGTATAAGACTGCACTCCACATACTGTTATATAATTATCTATTTGTCTCTCTTCCCCATCAAATCATAAGCTCCTGCATGGCATGGAGTTTTGCGTTGTTTATTATTTACCTCAGTGCCTGTTATATTTAACATGCATATGAGGGAAGGACGAAGGGAGGAAGGAAGGCAGGAAAGAACCAGGAACCCTAAGCAGTTTAGGGCAGAGGACCTAGGAATAGAAGTGGTTAAAAGAAAGTATCTGTAAAAAGAACAGACACAGAGAAGATTAATATGCTACAGGGGTAACAATGACCAGGCAAGGAAAATTTGGCCTCTTCCATGGGCCAAATTTAGGACAATCAGTGTAAACAAATCCCAAGAGTGATCCAGAGGGTAGAGATGGAGGAGACAGACTAGTGGCACCAGGAGATTTGAAGAGCCCATCAACATGCAAGATAGAGATTCACATTAGAGATTGAAACTGGGCCACAGACATTGAGTCCCCTGGATCAAAACTGGACAGATCACAAGGGAACACGTTGGGGAGCCACAAGATAGAATAAAAGTTCAGTCCTGAGAACATCAATGGTTACTCCCTTTCAGGGACCCCTGTCCTCTGTGTGTGGGAGAGTTTTAATGTCTTTCTATTTTCTATCTTCCCTTGGCTTAAAATAAACTTTAATACCCCTACACCCACCCTTCTATTGTCTTGGACTTCATTCTTCAGATTTTTCAGACCAAGAACCCACTAAGAGGAAGAACCTGTATCGGAAGGAATGGAGGAGGATGTCCTTCATTCTTTGGAAGCTTGGGAGCTCAATCCTTACATAGATGCCTTCCCTGAACTTACACAGGGACTTTGCAAATGAAAACACATGGTAAATATCCGTCCTTCCTTTAGGTCAAATGCAGCGAGTCAACAAAGTGTCAGTTCAGCCTCTGTCCCTCAGCTAGAGAGACAAGCCGTGAACAGTGCAAGCTGGCCTTGCCTTCCGTGCTGGGGGATTTGGCTATGGGGTTCTTAATGAGATCAAGCTGAATTGCACAGTTTCAACCTGTCAAAATGCATTGGAAATCTTCCTTGGGTGATTTATCATGGAAATGCACATGGCAGGAAAGGGGAAGAGGGATTAGAGGAGGCAGAGAGAGCCACCGTCAGCCTGCAGCACTCAGTTGGCAGAATGCCTGCAGTGGCCGCAGTGGCTGGTGGACAAGGCTGCACTGACATGGGGACGGACGGGCCCTTGAGAGAAGGCCACCTCCCAAAAATAAATAATCATCACCAGGACAGGCCCACTCCAAGAAATATGTTAACATGGAACAGCCACAGCCAGTAAATCCTAGATAACGAGTATGGTAGGGCAAGAGGATTGGATTAATTTGCTGCCACTGGCAATGCCTGACAGATTGGCTAAAATATGAAGTAGCTTAGATTTGCTCCCAAAAGTCAATAGCTGCGCCATCACTTTAAATTAGCACCTGGGTATCCACAGCTAACTGAAGCCAGTGCTGCAGAAAAATGTGACCAAAACATACATAATTTGAAATTTAGAGAAATTTGAGAATAATTACCAGATCTCAACATATCAGTAAATGTTTTCACTTCATCTCTCTCTTTCTTGTTCTTCCTCTCAGCTATAGAGACTTACCTCCAGATAAGCCTTGTTTCATATAGATGACTTTGTTTATTTTTATACTGATATATATGTGCCAGTATAGCATGTAGGCACTTTTTATTAAAAGCAGCATTAACGAATGTGGACTCAAATAGAAAACCATTGCCATTTGTCAATGTTGCTTTGCAAAGAGGTGCCAGCTTGCACTAGGGGGCCCTGGAGGGCAGAGACTCCTTGTTCCAAGGCTGGGAGCAAGGGCAGGATGCTGAAAACAAAGAGGCATGCAAATGGGACCTCAGCTCCTAGATTCTAGTTGGGGAGACAGAGGAAGCTAGCCAAAGAGAAAGAGCATCCTGCTAACATGTGGTGCTTTCAAAGAGGTAAGACCAGAGTGTTCTGAGACAGAAAGCATCTGGCCTGGGAAAGGCTTCTCAGAAGAAATGATGCTCAGCCCACAAGAGTGTGCTGATCACCCAAAAGACCTCTACTCAGTAACTCAGAGTGCATGCCCATTGTTCTTCATGTAACAGTTTTTGAGACCCTGCAAGATTTTCTCTTTCTGTTTCTTGTTTGTTCACAGTGTTGTCCTTATGTCAGATTCCACATGTGGAAAAATGTGTAGGGAGTCTGAAAATTCACTAACAACAAGGAGAGGGTATTAGGGAAGCAATGAGGGTGAGAGGGTTCAATTTACCAAGATAAGAACAATGATGCCTATTTTTAAGTTTATTTTAGATAATAATAAAAAATACAAAGAAATCAAATGTAGAAAAAGCCCTGTGAGTATTAAGGTATAGTAGCTGGGCTTTGGAATAAATAAGAATTATCAAAAACCCTAAAACCAGAAAGCACTTAGCTGGTGAATGACATATTAGTTGCTTAGGGCTGCTGCCACAAACTAGATGACCTAAAACAGTAGACATTTATTCTCTCACAGTTCTGGAGACTAGAAGTAGAAATCAAGTCAGCAGGGTTTGTTTCTGTTTGGGAGGTTCTGGAGTATGATAGAAAAAAAGAAATATAGGAAAGAGACATAAAGGGAGAACAAGGAAAATGTAACTTTAATATGGAAGCCCGTGGCAAAGTTCTCCAATACCCTTAGTCCTCAAACAGGTCAGTTAGCCCCATGTTTCTGGGGAATTTACATGTAATAATTACCCTGAACACTGATGACTGTCCTTAAAGGACTATCTATTGATCAGACAACAGAGACCACATAAAAGATCCAGAAAGGTGGCCAGACACCATACTGGAAATTCACTTGCATGATGCCTTGAACTGTTGATTATTCAATCTAGGGAATAGTTAAGCAGGAGAGATATCTGTTGCTTAGAGGATAGATGTCACACAAAAGAGTCATCTCTTTGGGGCACCGTTAGCCATCCTTGAATAGTTTAGACAGTAGAGACACCTATTGAAAAGATAGTGAAGAGCCCACCAGGTCTCCACAGATGACCAGAACACCCTGAATCATCTTGTGACTACCAGAGGACTGATGTCATCCTGACATACGTTCTCCTGCCCACCCCTCACAAAAGAACTGGGAACCCTCGAAGGCATCTCTCTCACTCTGGAGATGATCTGCATTCTCCTTTGAATGTATATTTTTTACTTTCCTAAATAAATATCTGTCTTTGTCTCTGATGACTCGTGCTAAAATTCCTTTCTGTTATGTAAGTCAAGGACTCGCCAGTCCTGAGTTGGGTTCCCCTCTCTCTCCTACTGGGAACTCTCCTGGGTCCTTCATGGAATCAACCTTCTCCTGTGACAGTTATAGGACAGAATTTGTTCATGCTCTCCAAGCTTCTGGTGTTGTTGGCCATCCTTGGCATCCCCTGGCCTAGCACTTCATCACTCCAGTCTCTGCCTCCAGCTTCACATGGAATTCTCCCTGTGTCAGTCTCTGTGTCTGAACTTCCTTCCTCTTAGATGGTCACCAGTCACTGAAAAAAAGAGTTTATTCTATCCTAGTATCACCTCATCTTACCTGATCACTTCTTCAAAGACCTAATTTCCAAATAAGGTCCCATTCTCAGACACTGGGGGTTAGTATTTCAGCATATTTTTGGGCGGAGCAAAATTCAACCCTTAACAAATATCCACTATCAATTTTCAATTTTCAACTTAATCATTTTCCAAAGATAAGTGATTCATCTACTGAAATTCAATCCAAGGAAAGTCGGCGAAGGCCAAAGATGACAAGACCAGGAAATACCCGTCAACTCCCTCTTTTTTCTCATCTTTTTTCCTAACTTTGCATGAGGAACTCTTACAGCAGTGAAGGACCTAGGTATTTGGCAATGATCAAAACAGGAAAGTTTCCTTCCTGACCTTCTAGCTGAAGAGATGCACAAGTCCCACACTGTTCTCCACTGCAAAATGGATGTGTGTGTGCATATTCAACTGTACTATGCTTGAAAGTCATAAATCTGAAATGGCTCTGTTATGGTTTCTTTATTTGCACTCCCATTTTTCTTCTCTCTATAGAGACTTGGCATTCTAGAACACTGAGCATCTTGAACAAAGTGTCCTTTTCTTTTTCAGCCCCACATTTTCGTAGATAAAAGGTGAATGAAACACTAAAAGTAATATATAATTTGCTCTTAACAAATGGCAGAGGAGTAATAGAGCAATGATGTTTTATAATGGAAGGACTAATTATAGTGGGAAACAAACATAGCCAAGATCCAATTTTAAACTTTCATAACAGAAAATGTCACTAACACATCTGGGTGGGTATTTTTTTCTTGTTCTTAATAGCAGCTTGAAATAATGACAGTTTGTACTAAAGTTATCCCAAAATTTGATTTATAGCCACTCATCTTCCTATTGGCAGCAAAACCAGGAAGCAGCAGTAGAATAAAGTCTGGCATATTTTGCCCTTTAGGTTAAGATATTAAGCCAAAATTAAAGCTAATCTATCTTCAGATGGAAGTGTGGTACTTAAAGTTGAATGTTTGAGAGATAATCTTGTAAAATGTTTCTCTTTTAAAATGATTTTATTCAACTTCTGGGAAGATGGTATCTGCATGAAACACCTCTCCTCAGGCGCTGTGAGCTCGAATCAAATCTGCCATAAAAGCAGCTTCTTGACAGAAGAAAAAAAGCAACAAAAAAGTGAACAAAGCTACGAAAACTGAAGTACAGCTGAACAGAACCCAGAAAGCCCACCAGGAAGAGCAAAGGAGCCAATCTGCACGGCAGCGGTGCCACGCCATGGAGTAGTGGCCACCATTAAGCCAGCCGCCCGGAGTCTACTAACACTGAGATATTTAAGGACCTTCTGCATTCCCAACAACCAGAAGTGGAGAAAGCAACTCCAGAACTCTATATCCTAACCACGTGGCATATCACTGCACCTTCGAAGTGAACAGAACGTGTGGTATGACCAGCATAAACCCGCACAGGGCCACCCCAGCTCACCTCTCCTTCCAGAGAAGGAGCAGTGATCAACTGCACTGCAGAGGTTGAATCAAAACTGCCACAAAAGAAGCTTCTTGACAGAAGGAAAGAAAAGCAAAACAGCAAAGAACAAAGGAGCTGGCACATGCACAGCAGCGGCAGCTGCCATTTTGCCAGCCGCCCACAGCAGCGGAGATCTACCCAAAAGGTCCGCAGAGGACAAATCAGGTCTGTTCGTACAACCTTGCAGGGTTTTTTATTTTGTTCCTTGTTGTTGTTTGTTTTGGGGGGTTTGGGGGTTTTTT
>PVLC010009794.1:37052-52944 GCA_004027655.1 Graphiurus murinus
CACTTTGCATTGCTACAATTTATGTATGTTTGTTCGGAGGATTGGTAGCCTTTCAGCTTTTGCTAGATCCTAGAAGTCAACACCTGAAACCCACCAAAGACACCAATAGAGCAGGCAGAAGAAATTCCAGAGTAATTGCAACTCAGTACAAGATACCATTCACAGAGAGAAAATAAAAATAAGAAACCTATAAATTCAGAGAAATCTTGCAAGAGCAGCAAAGATATAAATTTAAGGAGAGAGAAACCATGGGAAGGAAAAATAGCAAAGAAACAATGAGTCAACACAATCCCAAAATAACAGAACTCAATAACACTGAAAGGCAAAGATTACCAGAAGAACAATTCAGATATTTAATAGTATAAATGATACAAAACTTCCAGAAAGAATGCAGAGAGAGCTGGAAAGAAATAAAGGAACAAATAAACAAAGAATCTGACACCATGAGCAGGAATCATAGAGAAGCCTTGAGAGAAGTGAAGGATGTGAAAGATGCAATAATTGAAGTGAAGGCATCAATACAAACTATAAACAGTAGATTAGACCACATGAAAAATAGAATATCACTCCTAGAAGATGACCATTTCAAAAATTAATCCACTGTATATAATCTAGGAAAAAAAAAGTCGACAGTATGAATTGGACATTGATGATATCTGAGCCAACTTTTAAAAAGCTAACCTAAGAATAATAGGCATATAAGAGGGGTTAGAAGTTGAAACTAATGGAATAAACAACCTATTCAAATAAGTAATATCAGAGAATTTTACAAACATATAAATAGAAGTTGACACACAGGTACAGGAGACATATAGAACCCACTTTAGACAAGACCAAAGAAGAGGTTCACTGCGCAACATAATAATCAAGCTGAGTAATGTAGAGGCTACGGAGAGAATTCTAAAGGCAACAAAAGGCCAAGTGACATTTAGAGGCAAACCAATTAGAATCACTCCAGACCTCCCAAATCAAGTCATGAAAGCCAGGAGAGGCTGGAGTAACATATTCCAAACTCTGAAAGAAAATAACTTGCAGCCAAGATTCTCATACCCAGAAAAACTCTCTCTCAAAGTTGACGGGGATATAAAAACCTTCCATGACAAACATAAACTGAAAGAATTTATGTCTTCCAAACCAGCACTAGAGAAACTACTCAAACAGATTAAGTACAAAGAAGAACTAACAAGTAAATGTCAGAACCAGAGAAACAATAATTTCCAAGAAGCAAACAAGTAAGCAAAGAAGAATAAACACTACTGTAAACAGAAGTCAAAACTCAAAATGTTAGAAATTAAAAATCATCTCTCAATAATGACACTGAATATAAATGGTCTCAACTCCCCAATAAAAAGGCACAAGGTGTCAAAATGGATCAAAACCCAGAATCCATCTATATGCTGCCTGCAAGAAACACACCTTACAAGCAAAGATTCTGATAAACTAAAGGTAAAGGGCTGGAGTAAGGTAATCCATGCCAATGGAACTTGAAGACAAGCAGGAGTAGCAACTATGATATAGATAAATTAAATTTCAAGCCTAAGATTATCAAAAGGACAAAGCAGGTCATTTTTTACTAGTAAAAGGAACAATCCAGCAAAAGGAAATAACAATTATCAACATCTATGTCACAAATGCAGGTGAAGCCACTTTCATAAAACAAACTCTGCATGATATAAAGTCACACATAGATCCCAATACACTAATACTAGGAGACTTCAATACTCCTCTCACATCACTAGAACAATCTTCTAAACAAAAGGTCAGTAAAGATGATTCAGGCCTAAATAATACCATAAACCAAATGGACCTGTTAGACACATACAGAATATTTCACCCAACTGCAGCTGAATTCACATTTTTCTCAGCAGCCCATGGAACATTCTCCAAAATAGACCACATTCTGGGCCACAAAGTGAGCACTGGCAAATTCAAAAAATGTAGCATAATTCCCTGCATCTTTTCAGAACACAATGGACTGAAACTAGAAATCAACTCTAAGAAGACCCAGAGTAACCATGTAAACACATGGAGACTGATCACCACACTGCTGACCGAGGAATGGGTCATAGAAGAAGTAAGGGGAGAAATTAAAAAATTCCTAGAAACCAATGAAAACAGAGACACAACATATCAAAACCTCTGGGACACCTTGAAGGCAGTACTAAGAGGAAAATTTATAGCACTGAGTGCCCACATAAAAAGAATGGAAAACTATCAAATAAATAACCTAATGACACAGCTCAAAGCCCTTGAAAAACAAGAACAGTCTAACCCCAAAGCCAGTAGAAGGCAGGAAATCAGAGCAGAAATTAATGAAATAGAGAATAAAAAACAATACAGAAAATCAGCAAAACCAAAATCTGGTTTCTTGAAAAAATAAACAAGATAGATAAACCATTGGCCAACCTAACCAGAAGAAAGAGAGAATCAACCCAAATTACCAAAATAAGAGATGAAAAAGGTGATATTACCACCAACATCGTGGAAATACAGAGGATCGTCAGAAACTATCTTGAAAAATTATACTCCAACAAAACAGAAAATCTAGAAGAAATTGACAAATTTCTAGATACATATAACCTTCCTAAATTGAGTCAAGAAGATACAGAGAACTTAAATAGACCAATAACAATCAAAGAGATAGAAACAGCAATAAAGAGTTTACCATCAAACAAAAGCCCAGGGCCAGATGGTTTTCCAAGTGAATTTTATAAAACATTTATAGAAGAGCTAATCCCAATACTCCCCAACCTATTCCGTGAAATAAAAGAAATGGGACCCTCCCAAACACTTTCTATGAAGCCAACATCACATTCATACCAAAGCCAAATAAAGACAGCTCAAGAAAAGAAAACTATAGGCCTATATCATTGATGAACTTATATGCAAAACTGCTAAACAAGATACTAGCAATGCGCATTCAAAACCACATCAAGAAAATTACACACCATGACCAAGTCAGGTTCATCCCAGGGATGCAAGAGTGGTTCAACATACAAAAAATAATCCATGTAATTCACCACATAAACAGAATCAAAGACAAAAATCACATGATCATATCAATTGATGCTGAAAAAGCATTTGACAAGATCCAACACCCATTTATGCTAAAAGCACTTCGAAGAATCAGAATAGAAGGTATGTACCTCAACATCATAAAGGTAATATACAATAGGCCCAGAGTCAACATCATATTAAATGGAGAAAAACTGTAAGAGGTCCCACAAAAAAACAAGAACAAGACAAGGATGTCCATTATCACCTCTTCTGTTCAACATACTACTTGAGACTCTAGCCAGAGCAATAAGGCAAGAGAAGGAAATCAAAGAGATAAAAATAGGGAAAGAAGAACTAAAACTATCCCTTTTTGCAAATGACATGATACTATACTTAGAAGACCCAACAAAGTCATACAAAAAACTTATATAACTGATCAACAAATTCAGCAAAGTGTCTGGATACAAAATAAATCTTAAAAAATCAGAAGCTTTCCTGTATGCCAACCATAAATCCACTGAAAGAGAAATCCAGAAAACAATTCCACTCACAATAGCACCCCCAAAAATAAAATAATTAGTCATAAACCTAACCAAAGAGGTAAAAGACCTCTATAAGGAAAACTACAAAAAGCTGAAAAAAGAAATCGATGAAGACCTTAGAAGATGGAAAGATCTTCCACGCTCTTCGATAGGCAGAATAAATATCAAAATGGCCATCCTCCAAAAAATGCAATACCCATGAAATTACCAAGGTCGCTCCTCACAGACATAGAAAAAATCAGTCCTTAAATTCATTTGGAAAAACAAAAAGCTCAGGATAGCCAAAGTAGTTCTTAGCAAGAAGAACCATGCAGGAGGTATCACAATACCTGACTTCAAACTCTACTACAAAGCCACAGTAATAGAAACAGCATGGTATTGGCACAAACACAGACACATAGACCAATGCACCAGAATAAAAGACTCAAAAACAAATCCCCACACTTACAGAAAATTGATTTTTGACAAACGAACCCAAAATATACACTGGAAAAAAGATAGCCTCTTTAACAAATGGTGTTGGCAAAACAGGTTAACCATATGCAGGAAACTGGAAATAAATCCCACTTTCTCACCCTGAACAAGAGTCAACTCAATGTGGGTAAAAGACCTGGAAGTCAGGCCAGAGACCTTGCAACTACTTGAAGAGGGCATAGGCCCAACACTACAACACATAGGCACAGGTAAAAACTTTCTCAACAAGACCCCGAAAGCACAAGCAACTCAAAGGAAGATCAATACATGGGATTGCGTTAAACTGAAGAGTTTCTGTGCAGCAAAGGAAACTATCAAGAACCTCAACAGAGTCCACAGAGTGGGAGAAAATTTTTGCCAGCTACTTTTCTGATAGAGGACTAATAACTAGGATATACAGAGAACTCAAGAAAATCACATCTAAGAAAACAAATAACTCAATCAAAAAATGAGAAAAGGATCTAAATAGACACTTCACAAAAGAAGAAATACAAATGGCCAATAAGTGTATGAGGAAATGTTCAACATCATTAGCAATCAGAGAGATGCAAATCAAAACTACCTTGAGATTTCACCAAACCCCAATTAGAATTGCAATCATCAAGAACACAAACAATAACAAAGGCTGGCGAGGGTGTGGAGAAGTGGAAATCCTAATAAATTGCTGGTGGGATTGCAAATTAGTGCAACCACTTTGGAAAACAGTATGGAGGATCCTCAGATGAATGAGAATAAACCTACCATATGACCCAGCAATACCACTTCTGGGTATTTACCCAAAAGAATGGAAATCAAACTATCAGACTGATGCATGTGCATCTATGTTCATAGCTACACAATTTACAATTGCCAAACTATGGAACCATTCAAGATGTCCATTGACAGCTGAATGGATTACAAAACTATGAGATATGTACACAATGGAATTTTACTCAGCCATAAAGAAGAACAAAATCATGTTCTTTGCATGGAAATGGATGCAACTGGAAAACATTATGTTAAGTGAGATTAGTCAGTCACAAAAAGTAAAAAATCATGCTCTCCCTAATATGTGGAAGTTAGGGAGAAAATGGGACATAAAAGGTACTCCAGATGAAGAAGGAGAAACCTTAGGTGAGCAAAGAATTTGACTAAAGGAAGGTGATGGGCAGAAGGGAGACATCCTAATGAGCATGATATACTTTCAAGAGCACATCAAAGTCAATCACTAAAATGAACTTGAGAAGGAGGGAGAAGAAGGGAGTGGGTGGGAATTGGGGAAGAGTTAAATGAGAAATGTGTGCGTGTATGCCTTTATCAGCTTGTACCTAACAAAGATGTATGATTTCAATGCACCAATTAAAAATAAAATGATTTTATTCGAGTAATTAAAAATGTAGGAAATGGTATTATCGATTATCCTATAGTTGCATAAGAATTCTATTCTCATCTCCTTTGCTGTCTGGAGCTAAATAAATTTATTTATAGCCATTCCTGATATATACTTCAGTCTTTATCTCTATACATAGATCTGTAGATAAAATATTCACTATGAACATAGGTCACACTATATTAATAGTGGTCTGCTTCTTAAAACCTTGAAACTATAACATTCTTTTAATAGTTCATAGAAGTGGCCCCAGAAAATGAGAAGTTAGAAGTAATTTTTAGGTCCCATGATCATGTACTTATTTTCTTATCCACTCAATAAATATTTACTAACTAAGACATGTAAACACCCATATCCATTGCTGTGAGCTTAACAACAACAAGAAAAATATAAAGAATCTGTCCTCTGAGATCCTATAATAAGGGGAGAAACAGAACATTCTGCTTTTGACAATATGGCAAACCATACCACACCTATAACAAAAAGAGGCCTTCCTCGACAAGTAACTAAAGTACAAGTAATAAAAGCAAACTTTAAAAAATATTAATGACCTCTAAGAAAGCAAGAGAATACTTACAAAGGATAGGCACAGGTAAAACTTTCTCAACAAGACCCCAGAAACACAAGCAACTCAAAGGAAGATCAATACATGGGACTGCATCAAACTGAAGAGCTTCTGTGCAGCAAAGAACCTCAACAGAGAGCCCACAGACTGGGAGACAATTTTTGCCAACTACTCTTCTGATAGAGGACTAATATCTAGGATATACAGAGAACTCAAGAAAATCACAGCTAAGAAAACAAATAACTCAATCAAAAAATGGGCAAATGATCTAAATAGACACCTCACAAAAGAAATAAAAATGGCCAATAAGTGTATGAGGAAATGTTCAACATCATTAGCAATCAGAGAGATGCAAATCAAAACTACCTTGAAATTTCACCTAACTCCAATCAGAATGGCAATCATAAAAAACACGAACAACAACAAATGCTGGCGAGGGTGTGGAGAAGTGGGAACCCTAATACATTGTTGGTGGGATTGCAAATTAGTGCAACCACTTTGGAAAACAGTATGGAGGATCCTCAGATGAATGGGAACGAAACTACATATGATGCAGCAATACCACTTCTGGGTATCTACCCAAAAGAATGGAAACCAAACTATCAGACTGACACATGTGCATCTATGTTTATAGCTACACAATTTACAATTACCAAATTATGGAAACAGCCAAGATGTCCATCGACAGATGAATGGATTACAAAACTATGGGATATGTATACAATGGAATTTTACTTAGCCATAAAGAAGAACAAAATCATGTTATTTTCAGGGAAATGGAGGGAACTGGAAAACATGTTAAGTGAGATTAGTCAGTCACACAGAGTAAAAAAAGCATATGTTCTCCCTAATATGCGGATGCTAGGGAGAAGGTGGGACATAAGAGGGACTCCAGATGAAAAAGGAGAAACCCTAGATGAGCAAAGAAGTTGACTTAACTGAAGGTGATAGACAGGGAGCACTGGAGGGGAGACACCCTAATGCACATGATGAACTTTCACAAACATATGAAAGTCAATCACTAAACTGAACTTGAGAAGGAGGGAGGGTGAGGAGTGGGATGGAAATTGGGGAAGGGGTTAAATGAGAAATGTGTACATATATGCCTTTATCAGCTTATACCTAACACAGATGTATGATTACAATGCACCAATTAATAAAAATTAATAAAAAGAAAAAGGAATGTAGGGTTTAATTAAGCCAGAGAGGGGCCTGAGAGGCAGAAGCCAAGAATGACCAGGAGGAAAGTGCCAAGACCAAGACCAAATTTTTGAGATTATCAAAAAGGTAGCAAGAGAGTAGTCCTTTCCAGGGACTCTGAAGTATATGAGCTCTAAAGGTATTTGTGAGAGAATTCCAGGGATGTATGAATTGGAATAGGAAGAAAAAAATCACATTTTTCTTTTCATATATCTCCAATTAAAATTTTCATTAATTACAAAATGTAAGCAACAAATCACAGCAGTTGGAGCAATAAATATCTTTGCCTCCAGAAAAAAAGCATACATATTTTAACCAAAGGAAGTTAAAATATTGCAGATATCTTGAAATGGTATTTATACTCATTATTGCTGTTTCATATTTATGGTAGTTATTAGACAGATTGCTAAATCCAATTATTTGATGCATGAATAAAGAAGCATATATATTAACATATCACACATTTGGTTTCTACTCTTTTGATAACTGTACCTAGATATACAGTAATTGTTGTCATTTATGATCTTGTGTACTTTATTTTATTCAATCAAAAACATTTTGAGAAGGTGTATAGGCTTCCCTGGATTGCCAAAGAAACTCAGACTGCAGCATTACTAAAAGAATGAGCTAGGGAAAAAAATGATCATCCAATAAAGTGAGCCCATAAGGAAATCTCTCTTTCTCTCTGCTACAGCTGTGGCAGGAAAAAATAATATTACCATTAATGATAATCACCCCTTAAAAATTTATGATCCACACCATAGGTCTGTTCACTAAAGGATATAGTCAGAAAAACCCTTAGCCCAGAAAATAAATTAAAGTATGTCCTCATTGGTTATACTCTGCAGTGCATGGCACAAAGAAATGTCATTTCTTTCTGCGTGAAAGCATCCAAAACTAGCCCCTAAGGCTTCTCACAGACTATGTTTAAGAAATAATGAGTTCAAAATAAATTTGCTAAGCAAATAAAAGATATAAACCATAAGCAAGAGTCAGAGAAGAAAAAAAATGGAATAGTTTTAGAGGCACCACTCACCCCCCAAGGACTTCCGATACTGGCCTTATCTGATCTAGAATACAAAAAAACTACATAATGTTTTGAGAAATTAAAAAAATGGAATAAAGAGGTGAACAAGAATCAAACTATCAGAATGACCAATGTGTGAGTGGAAACAAAAAGAACTTTTAAATATTAAAAAATATAACTATCAAAATTTAAAACTTTACAACTGGGATATATACACCGCTTAGGCTTAAAGTCTAAAATTAGATTTTGAATCTAATTAGACATAGATTAAAAGTAATATAATATAATATGGAGAACATTTCTACATAATGCATGAGCCAAAAGAGAAATAATTCTGAAAATTAAAATACACTTAAAATTAAATGATAATATCAAAACTCACAAAATGCTAAAATAACATTTTGAGAAAATTTGTAATTTGCATGCTTAAAGGAGAAAATAAAAGCTAAAAATTTTAAAGCTGAATGTCTAACTTAGAAAAAATATTTTTAAATAGTATTTTTTTTTATAGATAAGACTCTCTACTATCTAATACATGTTCTGGTGATTTTTTAAGTGTCTCACTGCAGAGTCATAGAAACTCAGGTTCTCAAAAAACTGTTTCTGATACATAGTCATGTCCTTAAAAAGTAAAGGCAATGAAGAACAAACAAAGAAAAGAGAAATAAAGAATACATATAACAGCAAGAACAAGCAATATAGAAAATTTAAATACAATATGGAGTACCAACAAATCTAAAACATATTTCTTTGAGAATACTAGTAAAATGTTAAGCCTCTTGTTAGACTAATAAGTAAAAAAAAAGTGAAGGCACAAATACATGACATAAAATGAAAAGGATATTATATTACAGATAGAGCAGAAAATTGAAAAGACAGTAACTACAACTAATAAGCTTTGAAACATAATATTGACAAATTCCTAAGGAAAAAAGTAATTTACTATAAATGACTCATGAAGAAATAGAAAGCCTGAATAGTTCTATAATCCTTAAGGATATAGAAAAGATCTTTCCTCATAATAAGTATGAAGTAATGGTCACGTTAATCACCCTTATTTAATCACTCCATAATGAAAAAATATATCATAATATCACATTGTACTGAATAAATACATATATGATATATATATATAATTATTTGTGAATTAAATAAAATTTAAAAGTCCTTCTTACAAAGAAATAATGAGTATTCATTTTTTTAAAAACTCTTCAAGAAACAAAAACAAGGAATATTCTCAACTCATGTTTAAAAATATGTAATCTTGGTACCAAAAACAGAAAAAGAAAGTAAAAAATAAAAAAGAGGATAAGCCAGTGTCTCTCCTAAACATAAAAAATACTGCAAACAGAATCTCCACAATGTATGTAAAAGATATGTATCATGGCCATTTTGAATCTATTCCAGGAATGTAATAATAATTGTATCTAATAATACAACTCACCACATTAACAGATTAAAAGAGAAAAAATAGGAGACTGATTCAAGATGGCGTCTGAGTGAAACGCCTTCCCCCAGGCACTGTAATTTCGAATCAAATTTACCCAAAAAAACAGCTTCTTAACAGAAGGAAAAAAGCAACAAAAAAATTGAAATTTGAACCACAACTAAAGAAGACCCAGAGAGCAGATCAAGGAAGCAAAGAAGACCACCACGTGGCGGCTTGGCGCTCAGCGCTGACTGTGGAGCCAGGTCACGGAGCCAGGACCTGGAGCTGTGGTGGCCAGCCAGATGCCGGGATCTACAAACACCGTGGTGAACCAGCAACCAGACCAGGTGTGGAGTGAGCACCTCCAGGACTGCACGCCCTACTCAGGTGGGGATCCCCGCACCAGCCACAGCAACCAGAACGCGTAGGACAACCAGCATAAGCTCCAGTGGGACCACCCCAGAGCACCTCTCCAGGGCCAGGGCAACTGAAGAAGAACTAAAACTATCCCTTTTTGCAGATGACATGATACTATACTTAGAAGACACAATAAACTCAACCAAAAAACTTATAGAACTGATAAACAAATTCAGCAAAGTGTCTGGATACAAAATAAATCTTAAGAAATCAGAAACTTTTCTGTATGCCAACCATAAATCCACCGAAAAAGAGATCCAGAAAACAATTCCACTCACAATAGCACCCCGAAAAATAAAATAATTAGGGATAAACCTAACCAAAGAGGTAAAAGACCTCTATAAGGAAAACTATAAAAAGTTGAAGAAAGAAATCGATGAAGACCTTAGAAGATGGAAGGATCTACCATGCTCTTGGATAGGCAGAATAAATATCATCAAAATGGCCATCCTCCAAAAAATGATCTACAGATTCAATGCAATACCCATGAAATTACCAATGTCACTCCTCACAGACATAGAAAAATCAGTCCTTAAATTCATCTGGAAAAACAAAAAGCCCAGGATAGCCAAAGTAGTTCTTAGCAACAAGAACCATGCAGGAGGTATCACAATACCTGACTTCAAACTCTACTACAAAGCCACAGTAATAGAAACAGCATGGTATTGGCACAAAACAGACAAATAGACCAATGGAGCAAAATAGAAGACTCAGAAACAGACCCACAGGCTTACAGTCAACTGATTTTTGATAAAGGAGCCAAAAATATACACTGGAAAAAAGATAGCCTCTTTAACAAATGGTGTTGGCAAAACCGGTTAACCATATGCAGGAAACTGGAAATAAACCCCACTTTCTCACCCTGCACAAGAGTCAACTCAAGGTGGATTAAAGACCTGGAAGTTAGGCCAGAGACATTGCAACTACTTGAAGAGGGCATAGGCCCAACACTTCAATACATAGGCACAGGTAAAAACTTTCTCAACAAAATCCCAAAAGCACAAGCAACTCAAAGAAGATCAATACATGGGATTGCATTAAACTGAAGAGTTTCTGTGCAGCAAAGGAAACTTATCAAGAACCTCAACAGAGAGCCCAGAGAGTGGGAGAAGATTTTTGCCAGTTACTCTTCGAATAGAGGTCTAATATCTAGCATATACAAAGAACTCAAGAAAATCACAGCTAAGAAAAAATAACCTAATCAAAAAATGGGAAAAGGATCTAAATAGACACTTCACAAAAGAAGAAATACGAATGACCAATAAATGTATGAGGAAATGTTCCACATCATTAGCAATCAGAGAGATGAAAATCAAAACAGTATGGAAGATTCTCCGACGAATGGGAATGAACCTACCATATGATCCAGCAATACCACTTCTGGGTATCTACCCAAAAGAATGGAAACCAAACTATCAGACCGATGCATGTGTATCTATGTTTATAGCTGTACAACTCACAATTGTCAAACTATGGAAACAGCCAAGATGTCCATCGACAGATGAATGGATTACAAAACTATGGACATGTACACAATGGAATTTTACTCAGCCATAAAGAAGAACAAAATCATGTTATTTGCAGGGAAATGGATGCAACTGGAAAACATTATGTTAAGTGAGATTAGCCAGTCACAAAGTGTAAAAAAGCATATGTTCTCCCTAATATGTGGATGCTAGGGAGAAGATGGTGCATAAGAGGGACTCCAGATGAAAAAGGAGAGACCCTCGACAAGCAAAGAAGTTGAATTAATTGAAGGGGATAGATGGGGGGGACACCCTAATGCACACGATGTATTTACATGATTATATCAAGGTCACTCACTAAACTGAACTTGAGAGGGAGGGAGGCCGAGGGAGCGGGGTGGGAATTTGGGGAAGGGGTCAAATGAGAAATGTGTGCACATATGTCGTTATCAATTTGTACCTAACAAAGATGTATGCTTATAATGCATGAATTATTACAATAAAAAAAGAGAGAAAAAATATTTTATCATCTCAATAAATGGAAAAAATAATTCAAAGAAAATATCCATTCAAGAGTGCCAGAAAAAAAGCCCACAGCAATTTAATTAACCTGCTAAAGAACACCTACCAAAAGCATACAGAAAATATTTCAAGTGAAGGAATCTTAGGCATAAGCTACATAAAATCAAGAGCAACATATGTACAGATAGCCAAGACTGTTGACTTATCACTACAGTAAAAAAAAAAAAAAAAAGAAAAGAAAAGTCATTGTAATGGCACAAGGGGAAAGTTTGTCAAATCAAACTCACATGAATCAAAGAAGTTACTTGGTACCAAACTTTAATCATAACTAAAGTATAAAAGTGACCACCCAAAAGCAGGAAATCACAGAGAAGTCTATATTGCCCTCACAGCTCTTTAGTCCCTCTGCTCTCCTCCTGACACCATTCCTGTTCTGATCACTTGAAAATAATAACCAGTGCTATATTATGATGAACAGCATCACTTCAGAATGAGTGTGTAATAACATAAATAGTCTAGGTAGAAAAAACTCACATTGAGATCCACACTGGGAAGGCCTGTATGCACATCTGGGGGCACATGCCTGGAGCAAGGACTCTCACATATACCTAATTTGGCATACAGTTTAATATACAAATGTTGTGCTTTCCACCTATACTTATTTGGCACATACTTATTAAGCATTCAAAGCCAACAGGAGTTGGGTCATCATGGAGCTGTGTGGTCAGTCTCTTCACTTACCTGGTGACTCTTCCAGCCCAGTGGTAGTTCTCAGTGGTAATAGCCAAGTATTGTTAGACATGAAGAAGAAGTGATTAGCTATACGTTTTCATTTTGCAGAACAGCTATTCAGTGTTCACTAAAGCACTAATGCTTTTTAAAACCAAATAGGAACTGTATTGAGGAAAATACTTTTAATTGTGTTAGGAATAGTTTGCTGTTCAAAGTAATGTTTGAGATGTCTGCAAAAAAAAAATCATTGGCTTAATACCACTTTTTTTTAATTATTTTTTCTTATCCTTTTCTCTCTAAACAAATGTTAATACATGTAAGAATAAGAACGCAGATAGGAAAATATGATTTGGGTAATAAACCCTGAAAAAGGAATTTTACATGCAACCGAAAGACTGATGGGAAAAATAAGGTTCTTATCTTTCCTTGCTACCTCTACTTTTTATCTAGAAGATCTTATAGCAAGTTGAACTCCTCTGGACATGAATGCAGGGCTGTTTTTTAAGAAAGATGATGTTATTAACTTGTGATCAAAAGCAATGATGATAAATTTTAACCAATCTAACCATATGCTTTCTCTTATCATCATATAACCATATGCTTTCTCTTATCATCATACTTGGCTTATGGTATACATATAGCCAAGTCCTAACTCAACAAGAACCCAGTTGACCCAGGGACGAGAAATGAAGAAACCTGGGAACCTAACCAATAAGAAATTGGGATGGCAGATATCGCCGATAAATTAAATCACAGTGTAAATGGAGTTAGCTGTGAATCATAGTCAAAAAATCAAGCTAAAAGCTCAGAAAACACATATACATCCAGGTAGGGAAACAAATAGAAGGTGGGAACAACAAAAAATGAAACTGGAGCATGAAACACACAGCATTTTCAACAGTCCAGAGATTTATGAAGAATGCTGTTATCTGTGGCCTGAAAGTTTGGAATTCTGGTCCTGAAACATCCTAGCTGCTGTCAGATCTTCCATACCTTTTAAAGGAATGGACTCAAAGCTAAAATTTGTCAGAAGAACAAAACTGACCATTTATAAAATAATGAACAAAGAAAAAAAGCGAAATTAGCCAATGTGGAACAGAGCATCTCGTTATAATGCAAACCCTTGGCTTCATCATCGTAATGATCAAAACAGCAGAGCAAACCAGCCTTCTCCGCAAACCAGTTCACCCACAATTAGTAGGGTTATTCAGAAAATAAAATTAAGCTGGAGCCGGGTGTGGTGGCACATGCTTGTAATCCCAGAACTTGGGAGGCTGAGACAAGAGGATTGTAGGTTTGTGGCCAGCCTCAGCTATTTAGTAAGGCCCTCCATAACTTAGGCCAGCCTCAGCAACTTAGCAAGACTCGGTTTCAAAGTAAAAAATAAAAAGAGTAGTTCAGGGGTAGAATGTCCCTGGGTTCAACAGGAAGAAAGAAAGGAAGGGAGAGAGGAATGGAGGGAGAGAGGGAAGGAGGGAGGCAGGGAGGGAGGGAGGAAAGAAGGAAGGAAGGAAGGAAGGAAGGAAGGAAGGAAGGAAGGAAGGAAGGAAGGAAAGAAGGAAGGGAGTTAAAACAAGTGAGCTAGTGAGGGCTATTTTGGTTCCAGGTAACAAAATTCAATCCAAAATATTTTAGGTAAAAATAAATAAATAAAAAGCATACTGAGGTGTCTGTCTCGTGAAGCCAAATCCAGGACTATGTGGACTTTAGTAACCACTCCATGTAGGAATGCGTGTGCCGCCATGATCTCACTCATCACTGTAGGTCTGCTAAATCCTTCTCTCTCATTGGGGACCACCATGGAGGAAACTATGGTCACCTTCAGCCCCAGAGTCGCATATTTTAAAGCTCCCACCCTCAGAGACGGATTTGTTGCTTTCTGTGATCCCAAATATACTACATGGAGAAGGAACTTTGTGGCCCATGTTCAGTCAAACTCCCAAACTTGAGCCAGTCAACTGTGGTCGAGATGACAGGTTACTTTGGCCAAGCATGGATCAGATATTCAACTTTGTACTAGTCAACTGTAGTCAAATGGGTGAGGTCATGAAAGAAAACAGCTATTCTGGCAAGAACCAGAGAGAAAGAGATGCCATTCCCAGAAGAAGCTGATACTGAACATCTAACCAGTAAGTATCCATGCATAAAATAAATTGATTACATTTCACATATATTATAATAATTGAGCTAATCGCTCCATACTTTATTAGAGCCAGAATAAACATAGGCAAAAATATAGGTCAAATCTCATATCTGAATTTCTCTAGTTGTGATTCTCACTTATATAGCTTAACAAATCAAGTCTGTTCACTTACAAACCTTGGCTGTCATCCACTGTTACCAGTCCAGACCATGGGTCCCATGAAACTCATTATATCTGTGGTCTGTGATCTTCTATGGCTAGTGATTAGCTCTCAGATGCAATGCAAACTGCCATTTCCACTCTGGTCATGGTTACCATGGGGATCGCCTCATGGTTCTTTGTGGGAATTAACTATAATGCTTTTTGCTAATGGTCCATGGCCTTCACTCTTGGAAGACTAGAAGCATTAAGCTATCAAAGCAATTGTATTAGAAATTCCTCTCCTTTCCTAGGAGCTTAAGTATTGGTGAAGAAGGGCAAGGGACAGAGAAGAGATTATACCCATTCCATTAGAAAAAAAAATCTTTCTACTGACTTTGTGTCTGTCATAGTGGAGCTTAGATGTTTTTGCAAATAGGAGATGCCATAGGTCACAGTAAGGAAAGAAAACACTAAGAAATGTTGGCCAAAGAAAACTAAATTTCAGCTGGACATGGTGGCACATGCTTCTAATACCAGTACTTGAAAGGCTGATACAGGAGGATGACAGGTTTGAGGCTAGTCTCAGCACTTAGCGAGACCCTCAGCAATTTAGTGAGACCCTATTTTGAAATAAAATAGAGGTAGGATGTCCCTAGATTTAATCCCTAGTTGTGGCACGCTTGCTGCCTCAGTTTCTCTTTAGTTCCCTGCCGACCGCACTGAGAGCTTAACACAAATAATAATAATACAAAAGACAGACAGGACAGGCGCCACAGACAGACACAGACACAACCTCGCAAGGAGAATAAATGTTTCCCTTTATTCAGTCAAGATAGGGTTTTTTAAAGGCTTAGAAAAACAAGGATGA